>RJWJ010004916.1:0-71978 GCA_004363605.1 Indri indri
ATGGTGCACATTGCACTCTTTGTGTATGCATATACCCGTCCCCTCCTCCCCTTCCCCCCTCCCCCATCCCCCTGCCCGACATCCAATAGATGTTATTCTTATATGTGCACTTATGTGTTGATCAGTTAATACGGATTTGATGGTGAGTACATGTGGTGCTTCTTTTTCCATTCTTGGGATACTTCACTTAGTAGAATGCATTCCAGCTCTATCCAGGAGTATACAAGAGGTGCTATATCACCATTGTTTCTTAAAGCTGAATAGTACTCCATGGTATACATATACATATACCATATTTTATTAATCCACTCATGTGTTGATGGACACTTGGGTTGTTTCCACATCTTTGTAATTGTGAATTGTGCTGCTATAAACATTCGGGGGCAGGCGTCTTTCTCATAGGGTATCGTTTGATCTTTTGGGTAGATGCCCAGTAATGGGATTGCTGGATCGAATGGTACTTCTAATTGTATCTCTTTAAGGTATCTCCATATTGCTTTCCACAGAGGTTGTGCTAGTTTGCAGTCCCACCAGCAGTGTATGAGTGTTCCTATCTCTCCACATCCGTGCCAACATTTCTTGTTTTGGGACTTTTTGAAAAGGCCAGTCTCACTGGAGATAAGTGATATCTCATTGTGGTTTTGATTTGCATTTCCCTGATGATTAGAGATGTTGAACATTTTTTCATATGTTTTTGGGCCATTATTCTGTCTTCTTTTGAAAAGTTTCTGTTCATGTCCTTTGCCCACTTTTTGATAGGGTTTGATTTTTTTTCTTGTTGATTTTCCTGAGTTCTAAGTAGATTCTAGTTATCAGCCCTTTATCAGATTTGTAGCATGCAAAAATTTTCTCCCATTCTGTAGGTTGTCTGTTTGCTCTTGTGACAGTTTCTTTGGCTGTGCAGAAGCTTTTTAATTTGATCAGGTCCCATTTATTTATTTTGTTTGTTGCTGTGATTGCCTTTGGGGTCTTCTTCATAAATTCTTTGCCTAGGCCGATGTCTAGAAGAGTATTTCCAACATCTTCCTCTAGAATTCTAATAGTTTCATTCCTTAGGTTTAAATCTGTTACCCAGCGTGAGTTGATTTTTGTGAGAGGAGAAAGGTGTGGATCCTGGTTCAGTCTTCTACATGTGGCTATCCAGTTTTCCCAGCACTACTTATTGAATAAGGATTCTTTTCTCCAGTGTATGTTTTTGTCTGCTTTGTCAAAGATTAGGTAGTTGTATGAGGATGGTTTTATATCCAGGTTCTCGGGCATTGTGAATTTTTAATTAACCACTGGGCTTGCCTGGTAGCAAGTTCTTTTTACAAAAATTATATTATTCACCTAAAAATTCTGTTTTAAATGCTTAGAAATCTGTATTTAGCATAGCTGTTCCTAGTTTCTAAAGACAAAAGTTTAAATGGGAATATCAGAAAATAACTAGTACTGCTCTCCAGCCAATGTTAATTGTAATATATGAAATATAATCTGACAGTTTAAGTTTAATCAGTATGTCAGTGTTTTGTCTTAATACAGCAAAATCATCCTAGGTTGAGTATTTAATTTACTCTCAGCAGCAAGAGGTGGGTTATGAAAGCAAGAGTCACTCACTGGTTGGGTTTGGAAGGTAGCACAGTTAAGGCTGCTTGTAACAACTGAAATTAGATCTGAATCATGGAAGAGATTTGCTAATTTAGACAAGCATCAGCATGGAAGGCTCCATGGCTTCAATGGGTCAAATAGACACGGCAGCATTTCTTGATGATTTCCTGACAGTTAAAGGCTATAGTTTCAAAGTGTTGGTAATGTTAGCTTGCAAAGCACAAGGATTTGTAGTAAAAAATAATCATTGTTTGTGTGTACCAATAAGGTTTGCTTTTTTTTTTCCTCCCAAATGATTACATTTTCAAGCACTGAAAAGGGCAAAGGGGAGGCAACCAATTAGTAGAGAGAAACTCAAAGGTAAAATTATCCATTTTGTTTGGACATCAGGAGAATGTAATTAGGTCAAAGTATTAGGCAAACGACCTACCATCATTTAGATTCTGTTATGGTTTTAACTGCAAAATGAAATGTTCATAAGGAAGTTACTTTATTTTGTGACTCATTTGACCCTTGTAGAATCATTACTTCCTGCTATATTATGAGGTGGAATTTGTTCGTGAAAGCACTCAGTGGTAAACCTGGATAAAATACTTGTTAGGAGGATAAAATGTTAGCAAAAGCAAGGTACCTCATTGACATGGCTTTCTCTGGCAATGTTCTACAACTTAGAAGTGAATGAGGTCATATTAAAATCATTAGTGCATTGGTGCTGTTAAAATTTCTAAGATACACTGCAATTTCCAGAAGCTTCTAATTATTGAGCGTCAGAGACAGAAACTTACTTTCTGGGAAGGTTAATAAACATTTATTGTAATAAACCAGGAGAGGTCAATTGCCCAAACTCTTGTGCAAGTTGAAGATATACAAAATGGAAAATGGGTAATTTTCTTTGTCAGTTCCCAGTTATTGACTTGTGATATTACAGGTTTTTCATAGCAAGGTAAAGAAATTTTCCATGTGACTGACTATAGCTCTTACCCAGGAGAATAAATGGTTCAATAACCATTGTACTTAAGTACAACTGCATAAAAATTAGATAAAAATAGGTAAACTATCAGAATGTTAGTTTGTAGAAACAGGACATTACATAAGATACAATCAGAGCACAGCATGCAGTATTGAAGGGAAAATAAGGAGAAAGGCAAATGTCAATTCTGAAGGTGTTTTCAAACAAAAGATAGAGATGTCATATTTGATCTGAGAGACACAAAAATATATTTAATATTATAACATATTAACAATATTAAAATATATTTAATGTTTTCATGTTTAGCTTTATGTACACTTTAGAAGTGTAAGATATAATTTAAAAATCTTTCTCCATTTCAATGGTGCCTAGAAATTTCTTTCCTTTTTTATCTACGTTAATGTAGGCAGTTGAACATTTATTGCTATTTTGCATAATAATAATAATGATAACATAAAATTAGCCTGACATGGTGGCAAGTACCTGTAGTCCCAGCTACTTGGGAGGCTGAGATGACGGATCACTGGAGCCCAGGAGCTTGAGGTTGCTGTGAGCTATGATGACACCACTGCACTCTAACCCAGTCAACAGAGCAAGACTCTATCTCAAATAATAATAATAATAATAACAACAACATAAGTGATCATAAGATATGTCCTTTTCTATTGCTTACTAGGTGATAGTGCTATACAAAGTACTTAAAATGAAAATCATTCTACAAATATTTGTTAAACATCTTTGTGTTTAATAAAATGAGTCAGGCTCATTCAACAAATACTTATTAAAAATCAACTATTCATATCTCATGCTCTTAGGACATGTCAATTAAAAAAAAAGACATAAATCACTGTTCCTTGAATCTTATGTTCTATCAAGGGACTAGTAATAACTAAAGAAAATAATAGGTAATATGATGGGATTAAGACCACTGGGACTTAGGGATGCTGTGTCTGAGGCCATGGGAGGAGAGGAGGTGAAGCAATTGCCTGAGCAGGAGCCTGAAATAAGGGCAGATGTTAACTGCCTAGTTGGGGGGCATATATCGGCCATCTGGGAGTACAGCAAAGCATGCTCCAACCTCAGAGCCTGAGGGGGTCTTATACCTGAAAAGCCGCAGAGCTGCCTGACATGAAAACATCTTATGGCTGTAGAGGTAGATTGCAATATGTCAGCCTGGGAGAAGGGATTCCAGGCTTCAATTGTCAGAACACGGGGCCAAGTTTCTTCTCTCCCCTTCTCATAACAATGCCTCGGTTAATGTAAAACTAACCTCCTAGTGGAAAACATGTAGTTTCTTTGTTCTTTGATCAAATGGGTTACAGCTACTGAAGTTAAAGATTGCTATCTATGTACGCAGCATGTGCTTGGAATAAAATTAGTTAGTTTACCTTGGGACAGGGTTGCACCTACCTAGGAATTATGTGTTTTCACTTCTAGAAAGGAGAGGGTAATTAGCTAGGACGCCTTGTGATTTTGGGGGAGCCTCAAGACTTCTGTTCATTGTAGCCCATGATTTTTTCACATGAGATCACTCTACTCTGTAGCATGGCAAAGAGAATAAAAGCAAGTGCTGGGTTTCAGTCACCACTGCCTTTGCTTCCGAGTGCTGGTGGTCCCCTTACTTCTCCACACTTTTAATATTATTCCTGTGTCTGTGTCTTTGTTTCTTTCATCTCTTGCAACGCATTCTGCCCAGGGACCCTATCTTTATCAGGGACGTTGTGAACCCCTGATAGTAATATGTATTAATAGTATGCTGTAAGGGGTTTAGTGCTATTAAAAAAAAATAGACAAGGTATCAGGAGAATATATGTATGCATGTCTGTAGAAATGGGCGGGTACAATTTTAAATAGAATGGTCAGAAAGGTAAGCCTCATGGGGAAGGCCAGATTTAAACACTAACTTGAAGGAAGAGAAGGGGATAGTTATGTAGTATCTGGGATCAATATTGCTTCTAGGGAAGGGACCAATTGTTGTAAGTGTCCTAAGACAAGAGTAGGCCTGGCATCCCAGGCCTAATGTGAAGGGACCAGAATGAGTGCAGAGAACAGATTATAGAGGAGAGGGTGTGAGTGTCAGCATGGTGCAGCCAGACCCTGTGGGGCCTTGTGGACACATGTACAGCCTTTACCTTCTAAAACCCTCCATACTAATTCTCGTGGCCATTTTTATACAAAGCAGGGTTTCTCAACTTTGTCCCTGTTGACGTTTTGGGCCAGATATTTCTATGTCATGCAGGGATGTCCTGTTCATTTTAGAATGTTTAAACGCATAGCTGACCTGTCTCTACTAAGATGCCAGGAGGACACAAACATAAAAATGACTCCAGACTTTGTTAAATGTACCCTGAATGGCAAAACTGCTCCTTGTTGAGAATCACTGATGTAAATAAAGGTACTAAGTCATAAAACTTTTAAAATAATTAATCCAGAGTCACACAGCTAGTAAGTAAACCTGAGTCCAGATGCCAGATGTTTGACTATAAGATACATCTGCTTCATCGCTTGGCTGTACCATTGATATATATATATATATATATATGTGTGTGTGTGTGTATTTTTTTTTTTTCTGATTCATTCGAATCAAAGACAGTTGACTAGAGTTACAGTGTTTTAAGCTCTTAAGCAGTTTTTATCAGCATCACATAAAGAAAAAATTAGCTTTAAGTGGCAACACAGGTTTACGTGTGATGAGGTCTTGAAATTTAGTCAGTACATCAGCTCTGAAGCAGTGTTGAGAGCTCTGAGAGGAGGGTGGGTCATGATGGGATATGCTGGTAGCTGCTAAGTGGTAAACTAGAATGGAGCAAGGAAGAAGGAAGCTTAGATATACAGAAGCACAAGTTCTAGTGAATCAGCAGAGCTCTGGCCAGCTGGAAATCCACAGTGTATGGCTGACCAAGCTGGTATCCTGTAATAGCAAAAGCATTTGCCTCGGTTTGGGCAAAAATAGAAGGAAAAACACTATTATAAGATGCCTAGAAGTAGGTACCAGATGCATATGGTCATAAGGAGAACAACATAATTTTGTTCATAACCTATGGAAATTGTGGTGGTAGGCAGATATCCCTGAGGAAAAAAATATATAGTATAAATATATTTATTATGTGCTAATATGCTTGTATTTATAGTAAGTGTATGTGTGTGTAGGGTGAGACTGACTCATATTTGCCCATTTTTTTCCATTCACCATATTGACTAATGCTTGTTGCCTAAATTTATTTACATTTTTTCTTGTCCACACATACATTTCACAGCAAATTCAATCATTATTTGTGGTTAACCTACTTTCATATTTCCTCTATTATTTATCTTCTTTAGGAGAGAAGTTACAGATGCTCTAGCATACGTATCACTGCTGTGACTAGCATAACAACTTATATATTAATTTATTTAAGTAAACATTGGTCAAATACATGAATGATGACCAAATATGTCTTATATTAGTTTGGATAAACAGGTAGGATCCTTTCAAAGCAATATATATGTTTATTACCTCTCAATGACTATTAAGAATGAAGCCAATATTAGGTTTGATGACTTAGTGAGTTTATGTGAAAAAATAAAACATTGAACTCATTAAAGCGTGTTCTCTCTCACACACAGACACACACACACAAACGCACACACACAGCTTCTAGAATCTTGTGTCTTGACCAAAGAACAAAGGAAGGGATTCAGTCCAGTTTTCTCTGGAAGGTGTGTGTATTTATCATAACTCTATTTGTGAAAGCAATGGACTTTGCGAATGGTTCTAAAATGATTTTCTCTTTTTCAGCAAGGCCTGTCTTGATATTTGAAGATGGAATGAGCTGTCTATACGTGGAATTTTTTTCTTAATTTTTCCCCACAGGGCTGTAATACATGAAATGATCTATTTTATTGTTTGAAATTAATACTATGTAACTCAAGAGCACATCTTATACTAATGTTTCATCATTCTCATTTACAAGCTGAAATTACAAGTTTATATATTTAAGTAAGCTCATGGGGACTCAAATGAGGTCTAAATTTTCAAATTTCATTTAAATACGCATTGCCTCCATCTGAAACTGAAAGTACCTGTCTAAAGCCCAGAAAGTAATGTGATTAAATAGCTAATTTCAATAAAGGAGCTCAGAAGACATACAGTGCCTCTCCCTTCCATCCTATTTAAGGTGGCCTAACCATTTTTAACTTTGTATTACAGGAAATTGAAGCAGGTGATCCCGTAGTCTCACAATTGTTCACATTTCTTGCAAAAGGGAGGAGGATATTTTCCTTCAGTTCTTATCAGTGCTTCCTTGTCTGTTGAAATATCAAAAGTGCTGATTTGGGACTCTCCAGTTCTGATTCAGGTACATCTATCTGAGTGACGAGAGCACAAGAGCTTGGAAAAAATACATTGAGGGAGAAAGGGATTATAAGGTATTTAGATAGAAAATAGAGAAAGTAGTAGAGAGAAGACAAAAATAACTTAATACCCTGTAGACACTATATATCACCTTCATTTTTGTTCTGTGAAATTGGCAGGTACAATACGTGCCTGCAGCAGAGGCGCACTTTTTTTTGTTTTCTTTTTCCGTACTCTCTCTGACACCAGTAGCAGCTCAGCTCTCTGCTCTGAGTAAGTAGCTGATATGGCTGGAAAGTTGTGAAGCTAAGACTGGGAAAGACACGTGGCATCGAATCTAAGGGACTGTTTTGATCCCCCAAGATTGCTCTGTTTATTATAAACTTTGAAGATTCTTTTCAATTCCTTCTGGCTAAAGTGTGAAAATACTTGTTACTGACCTTCCCTAACTACAGAGAAATCCTCAATCAGGCACAGTTTTCAGAAGATGGAACACTATTCACACTGACAAAAGAAAGAATTAGGGTGAGAACTGCAGTAAAGACATCAAGAGGAACTAGTTCTTATATGAGCCAAAAATGTTTATCAAATTATTTCGCAGTCCCTGCTATAGAGTAAATGTTTAAGTGTCCTATCCTCAATCTGTATGTTGAAATCTAATCCCCACTGTGAATGTGTTAGGAGGCGGGGCCTTTGAAAGGTGATTAGGTCATGAGGGTGGAGACCTAATAGATGGTATTAGTGTCCTTACAAAAGAGACCCGAGAAAGACTCCTTGCCCCTTCCTCCATGTGAAGACACAGGAAGAAGAGCTACCCATGAACCAGGAAGTGAGACCTCACAGACTAAAGATGCCAGTGCTTCAGTTTAGAACTCCCTGGCCTGGACAATTTTCACAAACTACCTAGTCTATGGTAGTTTTTACACAGTACCAGAAACAGACTGAGGCAGTCCCTTTAATTTAGTATTATCCTTTCATATCTCTCATGGAATTCCTATATGAAGATCTAGAAATGCATTTATACAGAACAAAATGTATTATTTTGACTGAAAGTTATAGTCACAGCTACAAATCATAAGACTTTGGCTTCACATTTGATAGCTATTTAAAATGTGATTCCTACTAAAATAAAAAAAATACATAGAATTAAGGCTTCTTTGGGGATGACTTGAATTTGAAATAAGGTCCAGGTCATGATAAAAGAAATAAAATTGATATCCAATTGATTGCTACAATTCTATCATTTTTGAAGTTAAAGAGGCACTATGACTAGCTATTTCTTATATAAGCACGGTGATAAGGGGTGTCATGAACTGAATTGTGTCCCCCAAAATTCATATGTTGAAACCCTAACCCCCAATGTGACTGCATTTGGAGATATGGTTTATAAGAAAGTAATTAAATGAGGTCATTAGACTGGGTTTTCATTCAGAACTATTGGTGTCCTTATAAAAGGTGGGAGAGAGACCAGAGTTCTCTCTTTCTCTTTGCACAAGCACAGAGGAAAGGCCTTGTGAGCACACAGTGAGAAGGCAGCTGTCTATAAGCCAGGAAGAGAGTCATCAGGACAAACTGAATTTGCTGGCACCTTGATCTTGCACCTTCACCTTCAGAACTGTGAGAAAATAAGTATCTATTGTTTAAGCTACCCAGTCTGTGCTATTTTGTTGTGGCATTCCTAGCAGAGTAACACAGGGAAAAAACAGCAATCTTTAAAATAAGCTGTGACAAATATGGGCATTTCCTTACCTTGCAAATGCTTGTATAGAGGAAAGTTGGTGTTCAGTGCAGGTTTTGTGAGTTACAGTAAGTCACTGAGCTTCTCCGGACTTGACTACCTCTGTAATATAAAAAGATTGAGTTCTATACTTTTTAAGTGCTTTTTACTTGCAAAGCCTATGAATCTATGATCAAACATTTATTTTAGCTCTTTTTCCTACCCTTTGAACAGGATTTTGAACAAAGCAATAGACTTGAAATAGAGTGTCAATGGGATTTGCAATGCCTTATTGTAATATATCTTCCAGTTTTGTTTTAAACCAGTCATATAAAGATGCAAACTATCAAAATTGGGAACTCACCAAGTGTATTCGTTTCCAAAGGCAGCTGTTACAAATTTCCACAAATTTGACAGCTTAAAGCAACAGCAATATATTCTCTCATAGTTCTGGAGGCCAGAAGTCTGAAATCCAAGTTTAGGCATGACTGTACTTCCTTTAAAGGATCTAAGGAAGAATCCTTTGCCTCTTCCAGCTTCTTGTGGCTCTAGGAATTTCTTGGTTGTGGCTACATTATTCCAATCTCTGCCTCTGTTTTCACATGGCCTTCTCTTCTCCATGTGTTTCTATGAATGTCTTATAAGGATATTTGTCATAAGATTTATGGCCCACCTGTAAAATAGAGGATGATATCATCTTGAGATTTTATTTATGTCTGCAAATGCCCCTTTTCCAATTAAGGCCACATTCACAAGTTATAAGATGTGGGCATATCTTTTATGGGGCCACCATTCAATCTACTACTCCAGCGAAAAAAATGTGTTAGAAAATAGCTTCCTCAGGTGAAGAATTAGATTTAAAAAATAAACATTTACTTTTGATTCTGTATCCCAACATTTTAAACTATATTTAATTTCATGTAAACTTTTTATTTCTAGCTAGTAAATTGTTAAACATTTTCAAAAAAGATAAAAACAAATTTAACAAGTAAAGTTTTAGTTAAATGAGTTTTTAGAATGATGGGCTTCCTAAAATTTAAAATGTCCATGATACTAAAGGCAACTGAGATTTCTAAAAGTCAAAACAGCATTTTGATATGATATTTTTGCTCTAATCTTACAATTTTAGTTTCTGTTCTAATTTGCATATAAAACACGTGAGACTATAAATATACATCTTTTTGCACTGGCAATTTTCAGATTTCATTTTTGCCTTAAGTCCTAAAGAGTGAAGGACAGAGAGTTTGCAAAGTTTCCCAAATAAAACCAGAGAGGCTCGTTAGCTAGCCATATTGAGATTTTCTTTATGAAACATCTGTTTGGAGGAAGATTGATATACATATAAAAACAAACAAGCTGGGGTTTAGGAAAATGTCACTATAAAATTCAGCTTCCTTGGTTAATATACATTTACTTTATTCCCAAATTTATGTCACTTGGAAAATAAAATACAGTCATGCACCACATAATGATGTTTTGGTCAAGGATGGATCACATATATGATGGTGGTCCTGTAAGATTATGATAGACCTGAAAAATTCCTATCACCTAGTGATGTTATAGCCATTGGAATATCACAGCACAATACATTACTCAAATGTTTGTGGTGATGCTGGTAAACAAACCTACTGTGCTGATAGTTGTATAAAAGGATAGCACATATAATTCTGTACAGTACATAATACTTTATAATGATAATAAATGATTATGTTACTCTTTTATGTATTTACTATACTTTGCATTGTTATTTTAGAATATACTCCTTCTACTTATTAAAAAAAAAAAGTAGTTAACTGTAAAGCAGTCCCAGGAAGGTCCTTCAGGAGATATACCAAAAGAAAACATTGTTATCACAGGAGTTGACAGCCCCATGTGTGTACTTGCTTCTGAAGACCTTTCGGTGGGATAAGATGTGGAGGTGGAAGGCAGTGATATTGATGATCCTGACCGTGTATAGGCCTAGACTAATGTGTGTGTTTGTGTCTTTTTTTTTTTTAAGTGTAAAAAGTAAAAACAGGAAAAATTAAATTAAATTTTAAAAGTTTTACAGAATAGAAAGACCAGAGGCCATGCATGATGGCAGACTAAAAGCAGCCCACACATATTGCTCTCAAGGAGAGGATTGAGAGTTGAAAGTAGGTGCCCGTCTATGGATGAGCCTTCTTAGAGAGAGCATTATAAATTATCAGAGAAGCAATATGAGACAATCCGAGTGAAGGAGAGGGTAATGGGGTGATCCACTTGGAAAAATCAAAAGATGTTGGGGGAAGGCATCCACACCTAGGGAAGGACAGGAGGAAAGAACTCAGGCCTTCCACACCCACCCACCCCCCGCCCCCTGCCACCTTGGACACTGCGATCAGAGCTGTGAGGGAGGCTCACCAGCACTGCAGACTTCCAGAATGATTAAGGAGCTGCTTGGAGACTGTGCAGTGAGACTGCTCCAGAGAACGGCCATAGCAGGGGCCTGGTAGCTTTCTTTTCTGGGTTACTGCAGCTGACGCCATTCTGAGCTCTTATGTCCAGAGTGTCTGGTCTTCACAGGGTTCATCTTTGCTGCAGCCACCTCCTCCTCATCCCTGCTGGACCCAGGAGGGAATAGGGAGAGTAGACACTCTCAAGCACCCTGCGAATGGAGGCTGAATGCTCTTCCCCATCATGGAAAATTTGAACAGAGTGGTCCCTGCACATTCCACCTTAGAAGCCCCTCAGCAACTGCCTTGCTGGAACTTCAGCAAAGACAGAGCTCTAGCAACTTGGCAAGCTGGCCCAAGGGCCCCATCCCCAATTCTCCCAGAAATGCTCAAAAGTTCACTAAACATGGAAAATCACAGTAGATATCCACCAGTGTAAAAATACCTAAAGGTTATAGTTTACAGCTCTTAGAAAGCAATAGCAAAAGAGAGGAAAAAAATCCCAACAAGAAAAATAAGATAACATCCAACATGTTGAAAGGAACAGCATCCCACATATCAATGCTAATACTGAATGTTAATGGTCTCAATGTCCACTTAAAAAGCATAGACTGGCTAAATGGATAAAAAAACAAAACTCAAGTATATACTGTCTGCAAAATCTCATCTAATTCATGAGGACTTGCACATACTCAAGGTAAAGGGATGGAAAAAATATTCCATGCAGTTTGAAACCAAAAGCTAGCAGGTGTAGCCATTCTCATATCAGATGAAATAGACTTTAAATCAAAAATGCTAAAAAAAAAAGATAAAAATGGCCATTATATAATGGTAAAGGGGGCAATTTAACAATAAGACATAGCAATCCTAAATATATATACATTTAACACAGGAAATCCCAGATTCATAAAAAAAATTCTACTAGATCTAAGCAAAGAAATAAAAAGTCACATCAAAATTGCCTGGGACTTCAATAACCCACTGATAGAACTGGACAGATCATCAAAGCAGAAAATCAATAAAGAAACATTGGGAATAAATGGAATTCTAGGACAAATGGGTCTAACAGACATTTACAGAATACTCTAAACAAAAACTAGTGAATATGCATTCTTCTCATCAGTCCATGAGATATTTTCCAAGATTGATCATATCTTAGGCCACAAAAGAAGTCCCAGCAAATTTTAAAATATAGAAATCATACCACATATCTTCTCGGACCACAGTAGAATAAAAGTAGAAGTTAATTCCAAGGGAAACTTTCAAATCTATAGAAAGTCTTGGAAATTAAACAAGCTGATGCTGAATGATTCTTGGGCAATGATGAAATTAAGATGGAGATCAAAAGAATCCTTAAACTAAATGACAAAGTTGGCAAAAAGCTTTCAAAACCTATAGGATACATAAAAAGCAGTGCTAAGGGGAAAGTTTATAGACTTAAATGTTTACCTCAAAAAGATAGAAAATCACAAATTAGCAACCTAATGTCACATCTCAACAAACTAGAAAAAGAAAAACGAACAAAACCAAGAGCAGAAGAAATGAACCTTCAAAGCTCAAAGCAAAGCTAAATGAAATGGAAATTTAAAAAAAATACAAAAAATCAATGAAACAACAATACAGTTATTTGGAAAAATAAATGAAATCAATAGAACACTAGCCAGATTAAACATAAATAGAAGAGAAAGGACTCAAATAAGTTCAATCAAAAATAAAAAGGAGACATTACAACTGACATTACAGAAATATAAAATATCATCTATGAACACTATGAACACCTCCATGGATACGAATTAAATATCTAGAGGACATGGATAAATTCCTGGAAACATACCACCTCCTCAGCCTGAATCAAGAACAAATAGAAATCCTGAACAAAAAAAATCCTCAGATCACAGAGATTCACAGCCAAATTCTACCATACCTACAAAGAAGAACTGGAATCTATCCGACAGAAATTACTCCATAACAATTCCATGACATTGAGAAGGAGGGAATCCTCTCTACTTCCTTCTATGAAGCCAGTATCACCTTGAAACCAAAGCCAGGAAGGGACACAACAAATAAAACTACAAACCAATATCCCTTATGAACATACATACAAAAACCCTCAACAAAATACTGGCAAACTGAAACCAATAGCACATTGAAAACATAATTAACCACGATCAAGCAGGTTTCCTGCTGATGCAAGGATGGTTCAGCATACACCAATCAATAAATAGAATTCACATTATAAACAGAAGCAAAAGCAAAGTCCATATGATCATCTCAATAGATGGATAAAAAACATTTGATAAAATCCAGCACTGTTTCATTATAAAAATCCTCAAAAAACTAGGCATAGATGTAACATATCTCAAAATTATAAAAGCCATACATGACAAACCCACAGTCAACATCATAGTGAATGGGGAAAAGTTGAAAGCATTCCCCCTTAGAGCTGGAATAAGACAAGGGTGCCCACTGTCATCATTTTTATTCAACGTAGTACTGGAAGTCCTAGCCAGAGAGATCAGGCAAGAGAAAGGAATAAAGTGCATCCAAATTGGGAAAAAGGAGGTCAAATTATCTTTGTTTGTTGATGATCTGATCTTGTATCTACAAAATCCTAGAAACTTCACCAAAAGACTGCTGGAATTTATAAATAAATTCAGCAAAGTCTCAGGTTACAAAATCAATGTAAACAAGTCAGTAGCATTTCCATATACTAATAACAGTCAAGCTGAGAGTCAAATCAAGGGCTCAGCACTGTTTATAATAGCTACAAAGGAAATAAAATACCTAGTAATATACTTAACCAATGGGTTAGAGATCTCTACAAGGAGAACTACAAAACACCAAGGAAAGAAATCACAGATGACATAAACAAATTGGCAAACATCCCTTGCTCATGGATTGACAGAATCAGCACAGTTAAAATGTCCATACTGCCCAAGTGATTTACAAATTCAATGCAACCCCTTCATAATACTAACATCATATTTTAGAGATCTAAAAAATAATCCTAAGCTTCATGTGGAATCACAAAGAACCCAAATAGTCAAAACAATCTTTTGCAACAAAACACAAAGAAAACAAGCAAAAAAAAAAAAAAAAAAAAAAAAAAAAAAAAAAAAAAAAAAAAAAAAAAAATCTGAAGACATCACATTACCTGAATTCAAATTAGACTACAGGTTATAGTAACGAAATCGGTATAGTACTGGTATAAAAGTAGAGACATCAACCAATAGAACAGAATAGAGAACTCAGAAATAAAACCATATAACTGCTACCAACTGATCCTCAACAAGGCAGACAACAACATATGGCGGGGAAAGGATGCCCTATTTAATAAATGGTGCTGTGAAAATTTCATAGCCACGTGAAGAAGAATGAAACAGGGTCCTTATATCTCACCATATACAAAAATTAATTTAAGATGGATAAAAGAATTTAATGTAAGGCATGAAACCACAAAAATGCTAGAAGAAAACATAGGAAAAACTCCTACAGTTATTGTCCTAAGCAAAGAATTTATGACTATGACACTAAAGGCAAATACAACAACAATAAAAATGAATAAATGGAACTTGATTAAATTAAAAAGCTTCTTCATAGCGCAAAAAAGAAAAAAAAAATCAACACAATAAATAGACAACCTCCAGAATGGGAGAAAATATTCACAAAGTATACCTCCAGGACAGGGCTGCTATCCAGAATCTACAAAAAACTCAAGCAATTCAGCAAGAAAAACAAACAAACAAACAAACAAACAAAAAACTTTATGAAAAGGTAGTCAAATACATGAACAAAAGTTTTTCAGAAGAAGATAGGCAAATGGGCAATAAACATATGAAAAAATGCTCAACATCTCTAATCATCAGGGAAATGCAAATTAAAACTACAATGAGAGGCTTCCTTCTCCCTGTCAAAATGGCCACTATTAAAATGTAAAGAAGCAGTAGATGCTGGCAAGGATGCAGGGAGAAAGGAAGTTCGATACATTGTCGATGGGGGTGCAAATTAGTACAACCTCTATGGAAAACAGTATGGAGATTCCTCAAAGAAATAAAAGCAGACTTGCCATTTGACCCAGCAATCCCACTACTGGGTATCCACCCAAAGGAAAAGAAGTCTTTTTATCCATAAGACACCTACATCTGAATGTTGTACAATTCACAATTTCAGGGATATAGAATCGGCCTGTGTTCCCATTATTTGATGAGTAGATAAAGAAAATGCCATATATGTATACCATGGAGTTCTATTCATCCATATGAAGGAATGTCTTTTGCAGCAACTTTGATAGAACTGGAGACCATTACTCTTAGTGAAGTATCTCAGGAGTGGAAAAACAAACACTGCATGTTCTCACTAATAAGCGGGAGCTAAACTATGGGCACATGTGGACACAGGAGATTGGAAACCAAGAAAAGAGGAGAATGAGAGGAAATGAGGGAAAAAAAATCTTACCTATTGAGTACAATGAACACTATTCTAGTGATGGGCACACTAAAAGCCCTGACTTTAGCATTACACAATGTATCTCTGTAACCAAAACATTTGTACCCCCTTCATATTTTAAAATAAATAAAAAACCTTAAATAATAAGGATATAAAGAGAAAATACATTTTTGTACAGCTGTATGTGTTTGTGCTTTATAATAAATATTATTACATAAGACTAAAAAAGTCAGAAAAATTAAAAAGCTTATAAAGTAAAAATTTATAGTAAGCTAAAGCTAATTTATTATTGAAGAAAGAAAAATCTGTTTTATAAATTTAATGCAGCCTAAGTGTATGGTGTTTATAAAGTCTACAGTAGTGTTGTGCCATATCCTTGGCCTTCACATTCACTCACCACTCATTCACTGCTTCACTATGAGCAGCTTCCAGTCCTGTATGCTGCATTTATGGTAAGTGCCCCATACCATTTTTATCATTTGCACTGTATTTTTACCATACCTTTTCCATGTTTAGATACACAAATACTTCCCATTGTGTTCAATTGCCTGTGGTATCCAGTACAGTAACATGTCGTACAGGTTTGTAGCCTAGGAACAATAGAGTACAGCACGTAGCCTAGGTGTGTAGTAAGCTACATCATCCAGGTTTGTGTAAGTATACATACACTGTGATATTCATCCAATGATGAAATCACCTGGCAATGCATTTCTCAGAACTTATTCCCACCATTAAATGACACATCTGTATTATTAATCCTCTTAAATATATACTTAATTATAATAAACATATGTTTTTACAGACCATTAAGAAATTTGATATGAGAATGAATATGCTGAAATTTTAGAGGACAGTCATGATAGTTTCTATACTTAAATGATTAAGGTATTGGTTTTATACTCAAGTCTAATTAGGATCAGATTGAAGAAAAAAGGCATATCTCTGTGTTCCTCCTACCTCACTCCTTTTGTTATCCATTTTTCTATCCATCTTGGAACCTACTATATATATTAATAAATTAATTCTTTGTGATTCATTTTCTTATTTATTAACTCCATTTTTCAGTATATATAGCTAATAATATGTTATCTGTGGTTTCATTCTTCTTAGAATCCATATTAGAAGTTAATATATTACAAAGAAATGCTGTAATAGCAAATGGTTTTCTTTTTCAACACGTTTATAAGTACAAATTTATAATAGCTCACATTTAATTAAAAAATTAAAATTTCCCAACAATATGCTGTATTTAAAATGTATATTGCCTAAATAATCTTCATATTTATGATCCATTCTATTGATCTACTGGGCAAAATAAATCTATTCTTTTTTTTTTTTTCTTTTTTTTAGATAGAGTCTCACTCTGTCACTGCGGGTAAAGTGCAGTGGCATCACGATAGCTCACTACAACTTCAAACTCCTGGGCTCAAGTAATCCTCTTGCCTCAGCCTCCCGAGTAGCTGGGACTTCAGGCAAGCACCACAATGCCTGGCTAATTTTTCTATCTTTAGTAGAGATGGGATCTCCCTCTTGCTCAGGCAGGTCTCCAATTCCTGAGCTCAAGCAATCCTCCCACCTTGGCCTCCCAGAATGCTAGGATTATGAGCCACCAAATCAAAACCACAATGAGATATCACTTATCTCCAGTGAGAATGGCCTTTTTCAAAAAGTGCCAAAACGATAAATGTTGGCATGGATGCGGAGAGATAGGAACACTCATACACTGCTGTTGGGACTGCAAACTAGTGCAACCTCTGTGGAAAGCAATATGGAGATACCTCAAAGGGATGCCCAGCAATCCCAGTACTGGGCATCTACCAAAAGAACAAAAGACACTCTATAAAAAAGACATCTGAACTCGAATGTTTATAGCAGCACAATTCGCAATCGTAAAGATGTGGAAACAACCCAAGTGCCCATCAATACATGAGTGGATTAATGAATTGTGGTATATGTATACCATGGAGTACTATTCAGCTATAAGAAACAATGGTGATATAGCACCTCTTGTATTTTCCTGGATAGAGCTGGAACCCATTCTACTAAGTGAAGTATCCCAAGAATGGAAAAATAAGCACCACAAGTACTCACCAGCAAATTGGTATTAACTTATCAACACTTAAGTGCACATATAGGAATAACATTTATTGGGCATCGGGCAGATGGGAGTGGGGAGGAGGGAATGGGTATATACAAACATAATGAGTGCGATGCGCACCATATGGGGGATGGACACGCTTGAAGCTCTGACTTGGGGGGAGGCAAGGGCAACATACGTAACCTAAACATTTGTACACCTATATGCAGAAATTTTAAAAAAAAGACAATGTAACTTTAGAGTATATATATCATTGAGGGTTAGGTTTCAATATATGAATTTTAGGTTTCAATATATGACAAACATTCATGGTATAACATTGATTTAAGTAAAAAGTAAAATATAGACTATGAAAAGAATCAGAATAATGTTTTCAAAATTCTTATCCCTGTCTTCAAGGAATATATGAATTTGTGGGGCAGATATAAAGGAACTAAAAATGATTACAGATTGTTAAATTCACCGCATTATGTTATAAGGATTCAAAAATTAAAAAGAAAATCAACTACGAAGTGAAAACAAAATATGACCATTATGCAGGACATGATCATATCTACATTATTTTTGTGACTCAGCATTTTTGATTTGGTAACTCAAAAATACCACAGAGTCAACATGATTTGAAAAAACCCAAAACTATGTAGTGATTATTGGTTAATTGGAATAGTTTTTTTCAGTATAAGAAAGTCATGATGAAATAGTGGAGAACTCCTTACCATGCAATTCAAAAGACTGGGCAAGGTTCCTAAAGATTTTCACAGTCTTTTCATTTATAAAACAGAAATCAAAAAATTTGCTGTACCTACTAGGTGTTATGACGATAAATTAAAATGCAGTATGTGGAAATTTTTGTTTAAAAAGTCTTTCTATAAAAATGTAAAGTTCTATATTAAAATACCTAAATAGTGAGACTGTGCTCAATTAATTCTTATGGAAACCATTATAAAATAAGTTTAAATTTTATTTCCGAGTTTGCAATTTCTGAATATATGCCAAAAGATAAAGTTGAAGAGGAATTCTATGAGTACTCAATAGTCTGTGCAGCAGAATAATGCCATCAGAACTGATGACACAAACTTGCCACACCTGAGGATTCAGTCTCAGAGACATCAGTTGAGATAATGAGGTGCTAGAGATTTCTTGGAAGATAGTCTGTAGAAAGAAAGAGAGATATTGGGACTACAAAGCCCAGGATGGAAACTTGGTACACATCCCCATTTGAGGAACACAAAGAAGACAGAACAAGTGGTGAAAGTCACTATCCTAGAACATAGGAAGGGTGTGCCATGAACCAATGTAGACAAAAGTTTTAGGGAGGATGAGATACTATTATCAAGTGCATAGACTGGTAAGAGAAAAAAATAAAGAACTGAATAAAAGCTTATATATATTAATATTATGTGTATATATATATATATATATATATGAAATTTATTTACCTGATCTGGTCAAATCAATTTAATATGATTGAATTAATATGAAAGAAAAGTAGTCAGAGTTGAAACTCTTTTGCTATTTTAAACTATTGCTCTATTGCTTCTAATTGGACTTTCAACTTTTAGAACATGCTATATATAATCTCCAGTGTTTTATATATGCATACAGTTGTTTTATTAATTAAGCCTTATAATGGATATAAAGAGAAAGAGAGAGAGCTATGAGGACCTGCACTAAAATAGCACAGGAAATGATGGCAAAATTAGAGGTGTGTTTTTAAAGATAAAAAAGGCAGCAACATCGGTAGCAGATTGGATATAACATATGAAGAAGGGGGAATAAAAATGGCCCATTACTTTTTCACCTGAGAAAGTGAAAAAAATAAAAGGCACTGGTATAGATAGAACTGGGAAACTTTGGAAGGAGGGGAAAAAAGGGTGGGTCATTTGAAGAGCCCCTTTTGGACATTTGAAGTCTGAGAAAAAGAAAAGAATATCTCAATATGCAGGAGACTACTCTACAAGGGGAAAGTGGAGGCTGGAAAAAATCAAAGAGTTAAAAGATGTGGATAGATTTACTGGTTAAAGCAGAAAATATTTTATTATACATAACTACATTATAACAGAATGACAATTTAACCTACATGATAGCTAGAGATTTTTATTGCCTTCTTATGAGACAATTTACGTAACTAAGACTCAACCTAAGCAAAGAAAAATGATTCTCATTTATTAAGAACCTACTATTATCATTTCTCTTTGATGAATGAGGCAAATGAGATTGCAACTGTTTATGTGACTCTCCCAAAGTAGAAAGTTCTGTCACTGGCAAAGGTAAAAGTGGAGGCCGGATGTGCTTGAGACTAAACCCTGTGGCCTTTCAACTGGCTGGAAAAGAAAAAGTAAATAGGCATATAATATAAAGATGAAGAAGTTGCAATTTGGAGACTTTGTGGTCGGGAGGTGGACAAAAGCAGAAAAATGTTTTATTATATATAGAAAAGAAAAATGTATTTTTCTTTTATTATAGCAACTAAATTAACCTTGCAGGGATACTTTCTTTGAGTAGCGCTTCATGAAAGATAGTTTTTTGATGCTATTTAAGGTGTTTTATATTTTAGTCCCAAAATAATAAACTTAGGAATAAATTTAGGCTTTTTTTCAAGGATTTGAGACCACATCCTAAAGAGTGAGTATACTATTATGAGAGTCACTTATTTGGTTTATAAAATAAATTCTCAGCCTATTCTAAATTTCCAGATCTTTCCAAGTTACATTGATTTAGTTAGGTCCAATGCCATTTGAAATTAAAATTTAGTAATAAAATGGAAAAAATATTAAAAACCACCAAGACACTTTTCATCAGAAATATAGATTACTATACCTCTACCTATGCAATTGTAGACATAATTTCATTCACCTTGTAGGAGATTCTTAACAACGATGTGCATTAAATCTTACTCTATTTTCAGTATGCATAAAAGCACTTCTTAAGATAGATCTAACAGCGTTATAGGAAAGCAATTTGTTATTCATTAAAATGAGATAAAAATAATAACCTGTAGCTGTGGAGTCTATTTCTTAGACATAATTATATTACATAGTATTTCTGCTCTTCTACCAAAGTGTGCATGGTGATCTTATTTGCTATACCTTAGTATCCTGTGCGAAACACTAAATTGTCAGTAATTACTATTATTTTCATCCTCATTTTTATACTTTTCCAAAAACAAACAATCCCCCCTTACAATGAAAAATGACACTAATAAATAACTAATACTTCCTATTTTCTATTTATTCATTTTCCACAGGATAAGTTAGTGGCAAAGGGAAGCAAAATATGCAGATCATAATTATCTCAGGTTTTTCCTTCACTCTAATATACCTCCACTCAGATCATCTTCATTGAATTTGATTTAACTTAATGACCTAATCAGTAAACAGAGAGAAACAATACAAGTATCATGCTTTTAAACATTTTAAATAAGATATCTCATGCCTGTATGAGATGGGACTCTTAATAGGAAGTCAGAAATTCAACTCAACTAAGTCTCGGGCAAAAAAAGAGATTTTCTTTTTACTTACTATTAATACTAGAAAGTTTCTTAGGCTAGAACTTGCACAGCTGAGTCCTGGTGCTCAATGAAGTCCGGAATCTCCATCATCCGGCTCTCTACTGGGCTTCATTGCTTTATATAGGCACTTTTCATAAGGAAATAGATATGGTCAACAGAAGACCCAAGCCTACAACTTGGCCGCTGGACAGGACCATTGAAACCCTTCTATAAAAAATGTCATTTTCCCAATCACCTTAGCTGAGGTCTTGGGGAAGGTCCTCACCAACCTGGATTGGATGAAAGGTCTACTATGAAGCCATCACTACAGTCATCTGACATGACAAAAACAAGGGTGCAATACAGTCACTTTACTTAACAATAATTAAAAATAAAACATTATAGTATTATTTGATTTAGTGTAAATACAAAGTCTTGCTTCTCTTTATGGCAAATACATATGCTTGCTTTTGTAAAACAATAACAGCGACAAAAATCTATGTTGCACTTCAGTTTTCTCTCAGCCACAAAATTAATAGCCAAATTCAGCAGCCAACTGCAGTATTGAGTTTATTTCAGAGACTAGGCAACATGAAATCCCTATGATCTGCCTAGATCAGCTATCCTCAAAGTTGGCTTTCCACTGAAATTACCTGAGGAGCTTTAAATATCCACCTTCCCAGGTTTCGGTCTCAGGGATTCTAATAAATGGCTCTGGAGTTTGGGCCTAAATACAAAGAGTTTAAATGCTCCTCCTGGTGATTCTAAAGTACAGACAAAGAGAGCTTCTGTGAATGTTTTCTGTTGCTTTCCTCTGAAATCCTTTCAAAGTATTATGAATTAATAAATATTGACATATTTCATGCCTCAGCAAAACAATTTTTCTTAGTTGACTGAGATAGCATATTTGAAGATGATATTTTTCTATCTTTTCACAGCATCTTTTGCTCACCTACGAAGGTTGTAGCCTTTAGCATACTATGTACCATGTTCTTTTTAGCTATTGCTTTTTTTTCTTTACATTAAACTTGTAGCACCTGAAGCTGTGCCCTATACTTTTATGTCTGCAACTCTGGTATCATCTGCAGTGTTTGTTATTAGAAAGTACTTTATGAATGTTTGATCCACACTGAATTTTCTATTCTTGTAGTTGAATGTGCATGAAATAAAAAATTGTTACCTCTGTAGGGTTATGCTAAAAGAAGACAAACTCACTTTTTTCCCTCTCTAACTAGAAAACTAGTCAAGATAATTCAGACTGCTCCCAATCAAATGTTGAATACATAAGTCATCTTAAAATGCACACTGTAATAAAAAATAATAAGTGAAAAAGTTAAAGTTCTTCTTTGAACACTATTGGCAGTTAAAAGATGTCACATACACCTATTTAAGAAGTCCTGTGAAGTGTTTAGAGACAACTGAAGCATAACGAATGTTTTATATTTACCCTTACCAACTTGAAATTGTTTTAATATTTTGAACATGACATGAGTATAGGTGGTTTTCTTTTGAATGATGCTTGAAACACCATGATACACAAAATGAAACACCAGCTTCACTGAAATATTAATACTATTCTTACCAACATCTTAAAACCAAAGAAAAGAAAAATGAATTTTTTTTCTTTTACCTATTTTTCTTTATTTTCCCATTTTTCTTTGTGAATCAAAATTTTAAAAATAATGTTAGGGAAGAACTGACATATATTGAGTGTTTATAAATTTCTAGACTGAAAGTCACTTTCATCATATATTTACATGATTATGTGACATATTTATTGAACACATATTATGTTAAAGGTATTATGCTAGATTATTTGACATTTTAAACTTAGTTAACTCTCACAATAATCCTACAAAGCGTTGTTATGCCTGTTTTTCTGATGAGAAAAGGAAAGGTTGGAAGTATAAAAACTAAACAAACAATACTACAAAACTTGCCTGATATTGTACACCGAGGAGGAGTTTAGAAGCAGGATTTAACTCAAATATGTCCGACTGTGAAATCCAAATTTTTTCTATTTCACCACAAATGTAATTCTTAGCATGCCTAAGAGTTGCTAAATGTTAGGTCTTTTCCCACTCCCCATCTTCCTCATTCTTAATTTTGCAAGATTCCTTTCATATGTTAAGTGGAATTTGAACTTTCTCTTGCACTGATGGCAAACTAAAGTACACTTTGGAGAAGACTGTGCACATGAGAGGCCCCTGACTTCGCTCGATCCCACCTCTGAGGCAGCCTTTCTCCTGACACATGTGCCTGTGACTGATTTCGTATCACAGCATTGTCACATGTCAGGACAAACAATGAGATTTGTGATGGAGAGACTAGATTGAAACTGAAAACTACAGATTTCTTTCTGTTCTCCTTTACCTTGTATTTAGGATAAATAGGAAACAATGTTTTATAACTGATATCTATATGAAGATTTAACAGGTTGATTCCTAATTATCAACTCATATCATCAAACGAAACACAATTTGTGTTTAATTATGATACAATCAAACTTACTTGTGTGACTTTTGAAAAAATATTTTTAAAAATAAACGTACAGTATACTAATTATTGTGGATAAAATTCTCCTTATTTGACTTTTCCAGATCGACGGTTTAGAACCAGGGGCTATGTTGCCCCTCAGAGGACATGGAGCCATGTTTAGAAACACTTTTAGTTGTTACAACTAGAAAGGGCGTGTTGTAAAATGTCCTACAGTGCAAGAGACAATTTTCCATAACAAAAATGTTGACAGTCCGAAATGCCAGAGGGGCCAAGGTTGAGAAACTAAATGTGTTTGCATAATCAAAACCAATATTATATCTCAAATCGATTGCCAACTTCTTTTAGCTACTGTACATGGTGAGTTAAAGAGAAGAAGGATAAAGTTCTTGGCATTTACAAGCCTTGAGAGACAGCCATGACTTAAAATATAGGAGACAAACAGAACTTGGATAAGGATTTTCTTAAATATTGAAAGCAGAGAATTGTACATCAAAAAGAGGTAGCCAAATTCTATTTGGCAGTGGCTAATAGGGAGCCACAGAAGTTTGTTCTTAAGCAAAGAAAAGATCAAGGATGGCCTTTACCAGTCTTTCATGAAATTTTCCTGGAAGATGACTTAATGAAGGAAGAATTCTGATGTACAAATTTACAAATTTATTATTTGATGGCTAGTCAGGGGAAGCCGAAGCCCAGGTACTGACTTCATCTTGAAAAGAACAAACGTGACTGGTAAAGACAAATTGCCACTGCCCCACACAAAACAACAACAAAAGTTAAACTTTTTGAACTTGTAACTTTCATGACCTGGATATCTAAGTACTTTATATTTGCTTTTATAATCGTCACCTCCCTGTGAAGTGACAGAGGCTTTAACACTCCTTTTTAAGTCAAACGAGATGTTATCCACAGCAGGTGCTTTCCACTTATGAGAACTTAACATGTTTCCTGCTCTAACAGTTTTAAAAGAAAAGACTGGTAGACAGCAAAATCATTTGCTGCTGCTTACCCCCAGGAGCAAAAAAATCCTGTCCGTTACATTATCTAAAGTAAAAATAACATAAGTAATTTACTTTAAACTGAGACCTTAAAATGTAACCATCTAACCATGTCTCTTTCTTAAGAATACACAGCTAACATTTCTGATACATCAGAGGGTCACAGCTGAAACAACAGCTTCAATTCAGAAGCAGGTATTCAGGTCCTATCCACAAAATTCTCACTCTCAGATCCCTGTTTCTATATTCAACCCCAAATCTTCTATTTTGATACATGCATCTGTAAGCCAATTTTAGTGGGCTAGAGAAACTGCTTGTGCTTTATGGTCATTTCTTTTAATCTTCATTTCTTAATAGTTCATTCAAATAATACATTACCAAAATAAGCAACAATCTAGAATGTGCAACCCCAAAAAAGAAAAAAAATGAAATTACCCCAAAGACTCCTAACATCAAAGATAAGCACTGTAAACCGTTTGGCTCATATTCTTCTGTGATGGGACATATAAAACATTTAAAGTTCTGCCTCATCCAATTTCACTTAATTATATTGCCAATCAATTAATATATGTTACATCATTTTAATGGTACATGGTATTTTTTATAACCATGCATTATTGTATTAACTTTGATTTTTTAAATGTTTAAATCATTTCCAATATTATAAATGATGTTTTAATGAGCTTCCTGTTGCATATATTTCCTTAAGACAATTCCCAAACAAATGGAATTGTTGGGTAAAAGTATGAATTTTTGTTGATATTAACCAATAGTGCCGGGAATTCCCCAGCCCACAGGGCCGAAAACAGGGCGTCGCACAGGAATAAGAAAGGAGACAGTAGAAGAGAAAGAGTGGGGTCAGGGGACTCAAGGTTTTCCAGACCAAGAGTCCCGAGAGTAATTCCTCACTCGTACTCATTCATCCCAAGAACAAAGGATGATCGTAAATCACACAAACAAACATGTTCTAAAGATATCCCACAGGCAAACAATGTTCTATAGATTTCTATTACGTATCAAAGCTATTTCTAGCCTAAAGCTAAACAAGAACATCAATTTGGGAGTGCGGCCAGGCTAGTTTTCCAGCAGGCTGGGCATTAGCAGTCCTGGAGCAGTTTTCCACCCCAGGAGAGAAACTGTTTTCAGTTCCTCCTGCCCTTGGAATGTCCTTACCGTTTGGAAAACAGCCACACCTATGCAGACTGTCACACCTGAAGAGGTTCTTATGCCAGCATATCCCTAGGTCACCCTACATTTCTAAACTACCCCAACACAATGGTTCAGCAGAAAGTTTACACAGAGTTTATTTCATTTCGTTTAGGAATTTGAGTAGCTGCATGTTAAAATCTCACTACCACTTTCCATTTTTGAATTTTATTATTGAAATAAAACTTCAAATTTGTTGAGTAATAGTGACACATTTTTTGTATACATTTCTTCTCATTTCTACCAATAGAACATTAAATTACATTTTGTTAATAATTTTTAATTTTATTAATTTGTAAGATTTCTTTGGAAATATATAATGACATCAATTTTGTTGCAACTAGTTTTTTTAATCATCATTCATTTATTCCACAAACACATATTAGCATTTATTATAATTTACACAGTGTCCTACTGACAAAAAAATAATTGCTAGTAAAAAGCTAACAAGGTCCCACTCTACTGAACCTACAGTCTGAGAGTTTATTATTAATTAAATAGAGAATTAATACAATATTATGAATAAGATAAGTGCTTTGATGGCAAATATCTCTGTCCTTTGACAATATAATTCAAAGCATGATTTAGGCTGAATAAACTAGAAAACGATTTTCAGAAAACACGATGCTTGGAATGAGCTTTGACAGGTGAATTGGTAAGCAGAGAGCATTTGTGAGGGACTGACAAACCCAAAACTAAAGAAGTCACCTTCCCTATACGGTTCTAAGACTAAGGCATTTTGTTCTCTGACAGTGTAGTGAGAACAGACACACAAAGCAGATAACAAGGCACAATTACCATCTAGAAAACTCCAGGCTAGTAAAGGGTTTAGTATTGCTTTCCCCTAGAAACCAGTATGACAAGCTGACAATTGATGCCAATATGTAAGCCACTTTGGCACCAAACTATAAATTATATTTTTTTAAATTCAAAATATTAAGGTGATAAAAATGTTTTAGGTTACATGGATTGTTTTTGTAATGCTTGGGTCCTGGCTATAGGTGTGCCCATCACCCAAATAGCGTTCCTTGTACCCATTAGGTGGGCTTTTGCCGCTCCCCTCCTCTCCCCTGGTTGATTACCACTGAATTTTATTTCCCTCTGTGCACAGGTGTGCTCATCAGTTAGTTCCAATTTGATAGTGAGTACATGTGGTGTTTGTTTTTTCATTCTTGAGATACTTTATTACTCAGCCATAAAAAAGATGAATTTATATTTTTTAATAATCTGGATGGAACTGGAGACCATTCTCCTAGGTGTAGTATCTCAAGAATATTAATTGGATGCTTTAAAACTCTTGCTGATGGCATTGACAACACTGATATCTTTGAAAGAATTGTACTTCAGTACAATGGACAACAAGCTACGCATTAGCCATAGGGAAGGTTGCATTTCACCATCCAGATGGCAAACTCCGCATAGTTAAACGAAAGTATCTGTGTAGCAGGGAAACTGAAGATACAGAAAACTAAGGAAAAGCTGAAGAGCAATATGCTATCATATTTTCCTGGAATTCTGGAAAGGTTGATTTTTGGGACACTGACGTTATTTATTCATTCAAATAACAGATCTATCGTTTTCACAGTTTTACAGTCTGACTGACAAAAATAAAAGCAAAGTTCTTATATTATTTATTTTTTTATCAGCGAGGTTAGCTCTCAGGAATCATTTCTGTGGAGTTGGCTGCCCATTCTTCTCAACTCAATGTAATGTCTGAAGATTCTTACTCCCCCCATTTTCTTTCTTCTCAGGATGATCTAAATTGTTAGGAGGTTTATATATCATCAGTGGTGTGCTGTGAAATGTTTAGCAACAAGCTCTCTGGAGGGGAAAAAGGAAAACAGCCTGATTTTTAGGATTTCCAAGTTTGTGATATGGATGTTCCCATGGTGGCCAATTTTGAAGCTTCCAAGTTGACATGAGTACAGAGTTGGAAAGAGGTGCCCACATTTGGCTCTAGTGAGCTGGTTTGAGACGGCTTCGTTGTACTACTCTTTATCATTCTGGAATTGGGGAACGCTTGTGGCTTAAATACCTTCTACTGTCCTCACTGGCCTCTGATCGATCTTTTTCTCCTTGATATTGAGAATTGGCTTCTGTCTTTATCATCAACGTCACTGGCTAGTGTATTTTCTCTGATTCTATGGAATAAGAAAAGTATGATGACCATTCTAGAGACAGCGTAACTAACCCCCTGGATAACTCTGCCTTAAACTTGGCTCTGGATGGCTTTGCAGCTTCTTCCATGGAATCCATAATCCCCATAACAGTTTCTGGGCTGCAGGGTTAGCATTTATTTCTCTCTGGGACTTTGATTCTGGAAAGTTTTGGATACTATCCATGCTCTATGCAAGCTGAGAGAGATTTGGAATGCAGGATGTCTATCTCAGACTTTCATTGACTAATTAAGCAGTCCACATTGGCAGTTCTACTGTACTGCACTGATGCTAGTCTAGAAGCATTGTGCATTTACATATCCATTTAAAGAGTTCCAGACATCAGTAGCTCAAAATTCCGCTGTTCTTTCAGCTACAAAATATAGCACCCCCCATTTCCTTCACATCCCCCAACACACAGATTTTGGCCATAATGGTGGTTGGGGATGTGAGAGGAAGGCCTGTTCTAGTATCTAAACTCTATGCTCTGTTTTACTAATCTTCTCTAAGCTTCCCGGCAGTTTTATCTCTTCCTTGCCGTCACCAAAACAGCTCTAATTTAATTATGCCGATATTCCTGATTCAGTAGTTCATGGATGTAATCTAGCTATGGGTTTCCTAGGTTTAGCTCAGGATGAGAAAATCCTGCTATTTAGAATTCCATTAAAACAAACCAACCAACCAAGAAACAAAATATTTTTCTCTCTCAGTTGCCTGGCTCTTGAGAGTCAAAGTACATCTAATTTTATGTTACTATTTGACAGTAATTTAAAATATGTACATTTATAAGTCAGAGCTGAGTGATGATTTTTTCCTAATTTATCTTCTTTCTTCCTAAGGCAATGAATGCTACTATATCCTTGGGATATGAGGCTTTAGGAGAGAAATTACAGGTTAAAATCCCTTATACCATGATAAAATGCATGTTCCCGAGGAAATGCTAGGACTGGGGATACAATGGTGAGCAAGGCAGACGTTCTCCCTGCCTATGTAGGAGATACAGTCAAATTGGGATACAGAACAGTTTCTTAAAACAAACAAACAAATAAAACAATGTGCTATGATAAGTTCTAAGATAAAACTAGCACTAGGTGCCATGTGAAGAAGCATTTCTAACCTTAGCTGGTGTGCTCATGGGAGAAGTCTATTGAAAATCATGATGGAGGACTCTGACCAATATACCGGCTCAAGTGTACAGTCAGCACATGCTGTCCAAATTTCTGAAATATGTATCATACATGGTTATATTGACTGAAAGGAAGGAGCAATTCAGTTCTACATGGTAAAGGTATGTCTTGACAACCACGGGAAACTGAAAGATAAGTAAATGGGGAAAAAACACGGAAGATATTTATTCTGAAATAATATGAGAGCTGTAATTACTGCCAAATATGTTGCAAGTAAAAGGCTAGAATACTGTTAACTTCTCGTTGTCTTCTAAACCTGTATAAAACTACATTAAGGATTTCCTTTGCAAAACAAAAATCTCACATCTTTCTTGCTGGTGATAAGATGGCCAATGCCAAGGTGCTAGCAGTAGATACAAGTTTCAATTTTATTAATAATTGGCTTCAGTATTTCAAATATAGCTCTCATGGAGACATATGAGGATGCATTTCCTTCTTTTTTTTTTTTTTTGTCTTTTGGCATCTGAGCAAAAGGTTAC
Source organism: Indri indri (assembly GCA_004363605.1). NCBI lineage: Eukaryota > Metazoa > Chordata > Mammalia > Primates > Indriidae > Indri > Indri indri. The sequence goes on from RJWJ010004916.1 coordinate 29,578, forward strand.
ATTAACCATTAAAATAGATAATGTCTTGTTCAGTGGAGGGGAAAAAATAGAAGAAAGAGAGTATGAAAGATTTCAGAGGCTACAAAGTAATAGAGGAAAATATTTAGTCTCAGAATACTCTTATTAATAATTCTTAAGGACTCCAGAAAGCTTTTCTGTATTTGGGTTATATCTCTCAGTATCACTATACTATATGAAAACTGACAAAGTTTAAAAATTGTTATTTGTTCATTTAAAATATCTATAGTAAACCTCTTAAGTGTAAGATAAATAGCATATTTTGATAAATAACTGTTTTCCCAAACAAAAAATATTGAGAAGAGTGGCACCGTTTTATACTTTTGCAAATCTCTTAAACGTCTGGTTTAATAAACAACAGCGAGAATTTCATATCTGCTTCTGTATTTACATTGTTGTGCTATTTTGTTTTCTTGTGTATATGGAGAAAATCTGGTCTCATACAGATGTCTCTCCATTGAAAGGCAAGAGAGATTTTAATATCTGATACTTTTTAATGCTCTTCCTTGATACTATACCAAAACTTGTCAAGAGGTAAGTACTTAAAGGTGAGTTACCAGGTGGGATCTGAAACCATGTCAATGAAAATTTGTGCTTTGTTAAATTAAGATTAATTGATCTGACTAAGTGTGTTGGTTCATACCTTTAATCCTAGCACTTTGGGAGGCTGAGACGGAAGGATAGCTTGAGGCCAGGAGTTCAAGGCCAGCCTGGGCAATATAGTGCGATCTCTTCTTCACAAAAAATAAGAAAAAGTAGCTAGGCATGGTGGCTAATAGCTACTGATGAGTCTGAGACAAGAGGATCACTTGAACCAAGGAGTTTGAGACTGCGATAAGCTATGATTATGCCACCGTACTCTACCCTAGGCAACAAAGCAAGACCTTGTCTCTTAAAAAAAAAAAAGTTGTTGTTTTGGGATTTTTTGATAGAGGCTAATCTCACTGGGGTTAGGTAATATCTCATTCTGGTTTTGATTTGCGTTTCTCTAATGATTAGAGATGTTGAGGATTTTTTAATATGTTTGCTGACCATTATTCTGTCTTCTCTTGAAAAGTTTCTGTTCATTTCCTTTGCCCATTTGTTGATGGGGTTGTTTGATTTTTTCTTGTTGATTTTTTTGAGTTCTAGATAGATTCTGGTTATCAGCCCTTTATCAGATGTGTAGAGAGAAAATATTTTCTCCCATTCTGTGGGCTGTCTATTCACTCTAATGATAGTTTCCTTGGCAGTGCAGAAGCTTTTTAATTTGATCAGACCCAATTTATTTATTTTTGTTGCTGCAGTGATTGCTTTGGGGTTCTTCTTCAAGAATTCCTTGCCTAGGTCAAAAAATCCCAAAACAACAAATGCTGGCGAGGATGCAGAGAGACAGGAACACTCTTACACTGCTGGTGGGACTGCAAATTAGTGCAACCTCTGTGGAAAAGAATCTGGAGATTCCTCAAAGAGCTAAAAATAGAAATACCATTCGATCCAGCAATAGCACTATTAGTCATCTACCCAAAAGAGCAAAAAACTTTCTATGATAAAGACATCTGCACCCAAATGTTTATGGCAGCACAATTCACTATTGCAAGGATGTGGAAACAACCCAAGTGCCTGTCAATCCATGAGTGGATAATTAAAATTTGGTATATGTATACAATGGAATACTACTCAATCATAAGAAACGCCAGTGATCTAGAACCTCTTATACTTTCCAGGATTAAACTTAAGCCCTTTATCCAAAGTGAGGCACCACAAGATCGGAAGAATGGGCTCCACTTGTACTCGCCATCAAATTGGTACTAACTGATCAACACTAGGGTGCTCACGTGGCAGTAATACTCTCCAGGGATTAGGGGGATGGGGAAGTAAACCCGCAACTAAAGGACATGGGGAGCATTGTAAGGGGAAAGGGCATGCCTCTAACCCTCGCTTGGGTAAGGCAAAGACAGAAAGTGTAACCTTAATGTTTGTACCCTCATAATACACTGAAATAAAAAAAAAAATAATAATGATTGATCTTTCTTTTATTCTGAATGCAGGATTAACATCATGTAATCTCCACTATTGGTTCACATAGTTATGCATATGTTTCAGAATCTTGAAACATTACATTATGCATTATCAAAATATCACATTCATTAATATCACCACTAATACAAAAAAGTCTTTAAGTATAATAATGCACTGCATAATGATGTTTTAATTAATGACAGACCACATATGTGATGGTGGTTCCATAAGATTATAACATCATATTTTTACCATACATTTTGTTTTTTAGATAAGTTTAGATGTACAAGCATTTACCGATGTGTTACAATTGCCTACACTGTTCAGTACAGTAACATGCTGTACCGGTTTGCAGCCTAGGAGCAATAGGGTGTGCCGTATAGCCTAGGTGTGTAGTGGGCTACACCACATAGGTTTGTGTAAATATACTCTATGATGTTCACACAATGACAAAGTCACCTAGTGAGGCATTTCTCAGAATATATCCTCATCATGAAGTGCCACAAAACTGTATTAGGAAGCAGTCATGGGCCAGGTGGCTGATACAAACTTTTTAACATGCTTTTTTTTTTTCATTGAAAAACCAAATTTTATCATTAAATAAATACTGTAAGTTTTTTTCACTGAGGTGATAGGCTCAATTTTTTGAAAATGTATCTTCCCCAAATCTGAATAAACATAGTTTGTTCATCACTTGTCCTTTTACATAAAATGGTGTTTCATGATAAAAAGTTTAGCTCAAAAGTAAAAATGTCTTGAGAGTGCTTTTCCTCTTACACTTTTATATATAGCAGAATTGTTTTATGTATATTTTTAATTTTGTCACATGGTATGAAAGATATTTTTAAAAAAATTTAAATAAATAAGTTGAGATTTAATCAAATTAATAATTTTTACTGCTTCATAAATGACAGTATTAAGTAAAACTAGACTAGTATTTTTTTTCCTAATATGATTGTGTGATGGGAAAGAATACAGTAACTTCTAATAAAGCTGGGGGCATTGTCTCAATATTTTCTAAGACACAGCAGTGTTATCCACCTTGAGTGTAAATGTCAGAACTAAAATGGCAAAAGTATATTATTATTAGAATTTTTTAAAGTTTTTAATTATTATGGGTACCTAATAGTTACACATATTTATAAGGGACACGTGATGTTTTGATACAGGAATACAACGTGTATTAATAAAATCAGAATTACAGTATCCATCACCTAGAGCATTTATCATTTCTTTGTGTCAGGAACATTCCAATGCCATTCTTTTAGTTATTTTCACAAAGCCCCAGAAAGGGACTCAGGAAGTTCCAAAGTTCTGCAGAGAATCCCTGTCTAAAAAATCCTATCTTATTTTTCCTGCTGCTCCCTCTCTGATCTCTTCCACTTCTATTCTCCTATCACTCACTCCGCTCCACCCACGTTGACCTGATTGCTGTTTCTCAAATACCCCAGACATACATTTGCCTTTAGAAGTTGCACTGGCTGTTTTTCTGCTTGGATCTATCGTCTGAGATATGTAAAAGGCTAATTCCCCAAAGGCGAAGGCCTAATTAAGCAACTTCTCAAATATTGCCTTGTAAATGAGGCCTACCCTATACATGCAATTTAAGACTGCAATTCTAGGAAATCCAAATTTATGTGTCTTCTGTATTTTCTTCATAATATTTAGTACATTCTTTTGTTATATTTGTTATATTCATCATTTATTTTCTCTTGCCTTACATTAAAACAGAAGCTTTATGTAAACAGGGTTTTTTACATGGGAGTTACCAATAAATATTGTTTAATAAAAGGATGAATGATTTTAATTGTATGGCATCTTCTTTCATGAATGTAATTGTTTATTTCTATTTCAGAACATATTAATAGCATAAATATTAATACTATATAATGATAATATATTTTAAAATTTCTATACTTTACCATTCCCCCTCTAGGTTTCTTATTGTTTTCTTTTAAATTTATCTTTCATATTAGAGATTTCTTCAAACACCTGATGAGCTTTTTCTTTCTGTTCAGGCTTAATATTGACATACTTAAAGACTTACTAGATGTTCTATATGTACGTTTTCATGGTAGAACTTTTATTTTAGATTGAAATAAAATGGTTTGTCTGGAGTCTCCCAAGCAGTAGTGTAAGCATATCTTTCCACTTGAATAGTCAGTTTCTCCAGAGAGGAATTTTCTGATCCTATCCTGGATAGTATACATTTACCTAAGCCTGGTTAGTACACATTTTGCTACCAAGTTGGGAAGATTGCTAGTGATCTTACTCTTAAATGTATAGACTTCGGTTCAATCCAGGGATCAGCAAACTACTTGCCTATGGGCCAAATGTAGCTTGTTTTTGTAAGTAAAGTTTTATTAAAACACAACAATACCCATTCATTTAAATGTTATCTAAGATTTCTTTCATGCTATGATGTCGGGGTTAAGTAGTTGCAACATAAACCTTCCAAACTGGAAATCCTAAAGCGTGTTAACTTACCCTTTAAAGAAAATGTTTGACAATCCTTAATTATTGATTCTGGTATGGTTCTTCTCAGCTATTATCCATGTCGCCTATGTCTTGGTGTACGGTAAACTCTGGGGTACTTTCATAGCAGTAACATGTATTTCCTTGCTGGGAGTGTAGGAGGCAGGTTTTGCCTTCACTGTATTAGTGAGGACTTGAGAATTAACTGGCTCATCAAACAATCCTCGTTTTTCAGACTCACCTTCACCTTTGCCTTCTCAGGCAAATGATTCATCCATTCCTACATCTTTCCAGGATAAAGTGACATAATTACTCTTAGTTTTCTTTTTTCTTTATTATTATTTTTTTTTAACCATTGCTCCTGTAAGGCATTTTGGATCTTATTTCTTTTTCTGATAAGACAGCTTTTTGTGTACTTTAGTTATTCTAAGAATGCATTAACATCTCTGGTTGCTTGCTTGGCCTTTTCTGGTGCTTTTGTAAAATTCTTATTTTTGCTTTCTGAGTAAAACATACATAACAATTATATTCAATCATCTATTTGCTTAATTTGAAATCATCGCTACTTCTTTCAATTTTATACATTTTAGATATTATTTTTATTTTGTAGCCTACTTAATCTTTAACCAACTTTCTATGAGATTTTTTAAAAAATTCACTTTTTAAAAAAATTCTAAGCTTTCATCTGTGAGTATTGCGTGTGTATATGCTTAATTTGTTAAAGACTAAGAAACATACATAAATTTGCCTTACATTTTTATGAAGTTTTATTTTATATGTCCCAATGGAATGCAATTTAGTGAATAAAAATCCATGACATTTTTAAATGGACCATTCACTTCAACAATAAAAACTGGTTCCTGGGACCCATTTAATGCTTAAAATTTTTATTGTGCATAAAAAGAAAATAGATCCACAGGGCTTTTAATATAAAAAGCTCTGGATTATAGTTCTCTCTCCTATTCTGTTCTCCAGGAGAACTTCTTTTAACTTAGTAATATTGTTTGACATTTTGATATTTACATTATTATATATTAATGTATATTATATATTATATATTATTTGTTTTGAGATTTATAAGTTATACTAACACTTATATATAATTATTCTTTCTGGCAGGCGTAAAACAATCACTTCGAAAAGGTGATTGCCTTAACCCCTGAATCTGTTAATATGTTTACCTACATGTTGAATGGGACATTACAGATGTGATTAAGGTTAAGAATATTGATATAGAAAGATTATTCTGAGACCTTGAAATAATAATGTTGAGAAGAAAGCAGAAGGATATAGTAATAACTTTTATATAGGAAAACTTTGCTTAACCTTAGTTAGCATATGTAACAAATATCACAAAATTGAAGAAAAAAGGTAAACCTCACTACATTAAAATTAAAAATTAGTATTTATCAAAAATCACTCACTATTAATAGAATGAAAGGGAAAGTCACTGTGTGAGAGAAGACATTTATAATACAAATAATCAGTAAAGGACGAAGATTCAGAATATGTAAAGGAGTCTTAAGAATCAATGAGAAAAGAAAATTACAAAAAAACAAAAAGGCAAAAACAGTGTTCAATCACTTCACATATATAAGCATATAAAAATGTTAAATGTGCTTCATTATTCAAAGAGATAAATGCCATAATGTAATACCACTTCACACCTACCAAAATGGCTACAGTGAGAAAAACTGACACTATAGGCATGAACCAGCATGGGGAGCAACTGGAACTCTGACCTCTCTTACAGATTATAAAAATTTGTGCCACCTCTTTGGAAAACTGTGTGGAAGTACCAGAGCAAAATACATGCTTACCCTATGAGTTAGCAATTCTAATCCTAGAAATATTTAATAAAAATAAATACAGATATTCACTTAAAGTTTAGTTTTAGAATATTCATAGCAATGCATTTTGTAATAATTGAAATCTGTAGACTACCCAACATTCATCAAAAGTGGAATAACTAAATAAATTGTGGTATAACCATGCAGTGGGAAGTCTATTTAGCAATGCAGACGAGTGAATTATAACTACTAGTGAAATCTTAGATAAATCTCACAAAAATAACTTTAAGCAAAAGAAGACAGACAAAATAGTTTTAAGTATGTTTTCATTGCTGTAAGTTTAGATACAGGAAACATCAATCAAAATTTGATTTCAAAAGTTAGGAAGTTGATTATATTTGATTAGGGGTAATGAACAGAAAGGAGAATAAGCTCAGGATTTTTGGGATACCAGTAAGTTTCTATATCTTAAGCTGTGTGATGGTTTCACAGATGTTTTTAGATCCTGCTGATTTATCAGGCTCCACTCTTAAAAGGCATGCAATTAGCTGTTTGCATACTATACTTCAGTAGAAAACTTACTAAAAAAAGAAAAACAATGCTTCCTCTTTATCCCTAACAAATTTGCTGGCCTAAGAGTTTTACTACTGAGTTATACAAAACATTTAATGAATAAAAATATAAACAAATGAAGAAAAAATAAGCTTCATTTGGAACCAAAAAAGAGCCCAAATAGACAAAGCAATAAGTAAAAGGAACAAATCCAGAGGCATCATATTACCTGACTTTAAATTATGCTACAAGGCTATAGTAACCAAAACAACATGGTACTCATATAAAAGTAGAGACATAGACCAATGGAACAGAATAGGGATAAAAAGTAAATGTTTTCACCTTTGTTAACAAAAATATACTTTACCAAGTTGTTGTAAACTGTAGATAGCTGAAGAGACAAATTTTCTTAAAACTGGAAAGCAAAACATTTAAGGAAAAAACCAAAAATGTTTCAAATTAAAGTCAAAAAAATTATTTGCACCTGTTATTTAATCTTATGTAATTAATTTTTGTTCTGCTTGATCTTCATTAACAGTTTTACAAATTCATCAGTTTCTTCATTAGAGTTCTGGGAAATTTTTATTTAGTTCTTAAAGTCATCAGAACCCTCTATTCAAAGATACTTATTGGAATCTTTTCCATGAATCTGATTGCAGATAGCTTTAGAGAAAAACAAAAACAATAACTGCAAATGACAAGAACTTAGATTAGTCATGGTTAAAATCTGATAATAATTCACTGTAACTAACAATTAACAAGGAAATTTAGTCATTTTTGTGGCATAAAACATCATAACTAAAATTATGACTTAGGACATGTTAGATATTTAAGAATTTTATGTAAGTTTGGAACATTTATATGGATGACATACCTATAAATGTAGTAGAAACAAAATCTAGCATCATTTGCTGTTTGAAAAAGTTTTCCATATAATTCAACATCATAAATAAACCTGTTTTTCCTTAATATCTCTCTTTTATAAATCTTTAATAAGTTCTTGGGACCTCTGAAACATCCCAAAGTTAGTTTGAGGTTAAAAAAGACTTAATTTTGAACTTGATATTGGAGAAGCCTGCCAAAGATGCCAAAAGTTTTAAAAACACTTGATCAAGATAGGAGCACATGCCATTGTGAAATAATAGTCATTCACTTAACTAGAATGACAGTTAAAAGATTCCAAAAACAATATAAAAAGCTACATGGATGTAAAGAAGAAAAACTTTAATCATTTTTAAAGCTCAGTTTTCCTAAGAAACCAAAAAAAAAAAAAAAAAAAAAAAAAAAAAAAAAAAAAAAAAAAAAAAAAAAAAAAAAAAAAAAAAAAAAAAAAAAAAAAAAAAAGAAAAAAACTAGCAAAAACAACATGAAACACAAGAAATTATCTTAATAAAATGTAAAATTTTTGTTAGGCTAGTTACAAAAAGATAAAGAAAAAAAACCTCCTGCAGTATGATTGTGCCTCCTTATGGGATACCTGTTAAGATAACCTGAAAGTCAAACCTGATGAAAAGGTACTAGAGTTTAGTTTGACACAGGAAGAGTGTTTGTCCAAAGTTATGACTGTACACTATGCTAGAGAAGAATAATGTAAACGCCTTGAGCAGGGGAATACATGGCTCTTAGTAAAATATGGGGAATTTCCAGGTTACATGAAACAATTAGGACATATCAAGAAAAGTCAAGAGTACAGAATCAAGTTATACCTGAGGAAAACATTACTCTAAACTGTAAAGTTGCAGTTCATGATATGGTTAGAAATTTAAAGAAACAGATTTCAGAATTAAATTAAACCTCTGGTAATTTCTTACTAAGATTAGACCAACATTCTAAGAAAACCTTATTGCTTCGATCATAGAGGACAAGACTCTGGTCCTGTATCCGTGCACTCCAACATCAGTGCTCCATTCTTAGAAAAACTTTTAAAACTTTCCCTTCCAATTCTAGCCAACCCAACGACACATAAAACTCCCTTCACAATACCCAGCATCCATGAACTTTTCATTACATGCTTAGACTTCTCATTATTGTCTTAAACCCCCAGTATTTTTCCTATATTTCCTTTGTTTTTATATTGGAGCAAGCAACCGTTTTACCTAAGAACAAAAATTTACTTTTTAAATTTTTTTCATATAATTGAGACCATACAAAATTCTTTCTCATGTAAAAATTAAAAATTATTTTTGCACATTTTACATACAGAGTTACATATTAATTAGAATTTTTAATTTTCAGTAACTGTGATTTTTACTAAAATCTCAGGAATTAATTTTGAACTGTTATATATTAACATCTCTTGAACATATAGTTTATAACTTATAAACTTTAAATTATAAACTTAGTAATTTATAAAGTTTATGTCTTGATAAAATAATATTTCAATGCAGAATAAGATATATTTACTAATATACTCAATTTTTTTCCGTAAAATTTAAGAAGCCAAGAACAAACTTATATGTATGTTCACCAGTTAGTGTTTCAGTATTTTATCTTATTTAAAAATGACTCAGACATTTAGTATCTATTACTTAATTTAATATAACATAACTTCAAGATTTCAGACTACATGAAATGTTCATTAATAACTGTTTAAGCCATTTAATTACCTAATTTATTTATTTTTAACAATTATACCTAGATTACTTATAACTGAGATGTAACAGCTTGCTATTATTTCAAATAATTTTCTTGTCAAAGAAAAATTCTAAAAGTTAAATTATTGTGCTTGATATGCATTGCACTGTCATCTGTACATTTGTTCCTAAGTCAAATTCATACTTTTAAGATCTTATAATATTTAGCAAAGACAAAAATAATCTGTCTGGCCAGCAAATCCATGCCAAAAAAAAAAAAAAAAGAAAAAAATGCATGGTAACAATTCTGAAAACTTCTTTATTTTTATTTTATCAACAAATTTAAAACCAGCTTATTTAACAGAGATTTATTTAGGTTACATGAACTAAAAGTATTTAGATGAATCACTATGTTTTTGATAAATTACTTGATTTAAATGCCTACTTTTTGTGTTAAGTCAATAGAGCTCTTTTATATATTTTGGTAGAAAAATATCATATGCCTATAACATATAGATATAAAACAGAAACGTGCAAATGAACAAAAACAAAGAGCTCATAGATTTTATTTTTAAAAAATTAATCATGTGTAAAACATAATGATATATTCACCAATTTGTAAAAAGATAGTTGGATTAAAATCATATTTCTGACAAAATGGAACAAGGTTAAATCTTAAGATTTTTCAATTATTCTGATACATAATCTTATGAAAGCTGTGAACCAAATTTTGGGCAAAGCAGTTAGAGTTAGTTATGAATATACTGAATTGGACAAAGAATAGTTAACAATGAAATATGACAAAATTATGTGAGGAGTCTTAACGGATAAGAGCTATTCTAACAAATTCTGTGCAGCATTCTCTTTGGTCTCTATTCTTCGTCTTTGAGGATAAGCGTGTTGGGTTTCCTTCAACTATAAGGTCGGTGTCTATTGCATGGGAATTTCATCTTCTGCCTTTAAGAAGCAGCAAAATGTCAAAATGATTTTTTTTTGTATATGCTATTTTTCAAATGCCTTTACTTAAATAGCAATATACCAGAATAGCTGAGGAATTTTGGAAAAAGAGAGTGTAGCTTAGAGAAGAATAAAGAGGAGTAGGTGTTGCAAAGCTTTGGAGGGGAAGGCTCGGTAGAACAAAGTCTCAGGTAGCTTTGAGACAGCATCTTACAGGGAAGCAATTTTTGAATGTTTTTAGAAGCTCCAAGGTGCCCATTGAAGTATGCTTTTCATTCAGATTTATTAATCTTAAAACCATGGTCTTTTAATTCAGCCCAAGAAAGACAAGCTTGAGGAACTCAAAAGAATCCTGGGATAGTAACTGAAGATCCAAGCTGGTTTTGGTGTAGTTTTGTTCATTGATTTGGAAATGTGCAAAAGAGAGGACCATACTTTTAAAATACGTAGCCGGCTGGTATCCAAAAGGAGGTACACTGTTGCATGCTTTGGAATTTTGAGATTCCATTCTATTTCTTATTAATCTTGGAAATGTTCAAAAACAGAGATGAAAAGCCAATCAACAAACAAAAGTACAAGCATATGCAAATAATTCCTAAGAATAAAACTGAAACCAGACAAGTACTCACCAAGACCAGAAGGACAAACTGTCCTTGTACCAGAAAGGACTTGCCGGAAAAGACAAAAAGTCTGAAAGTAGGTAAGGCCTCAGGAGGGATGGAAGGTCTTTTTTTAAGGAAGCTTTAATCGAACCAGATTCTGAATAAAGTCAGCAGGAAACTGCTACCAAAGGGAGGCAGCTACACCTGAGAGAAGACTTACCCAAGCAGAAAAGGCGATCATGGAAGCTGAGAGCACAAAGGGCTCAATTGTGGGTACCTCGGGTGGTTCCAGAAGTCCAAACTCCCCTAAAGTAATCTTTCTTCAGAGGACTACTTCTAACAGTAGATTATGTCAACTTAAAGAAAGATATCAGAGAGAAAACATCTCCTAATATGGTAAGTTTATTTGGGAGTAAGCAAAAAGGATTATAATTTGAGAAGCACAGCTATGGCAAGCCACAGATGCACCGAAAGAGGGGAGGGTAAAGGAAAGCTTTTAGTGGCAAAAAGGAGAAGTTTATCTAGGCTCCTTGGAAACAGAAGTTAGTCATTGGTTCTGGAAGCTCAAAGCTAGAGTCAGTTCATTGGCAGAGATGCTCTTACTGGACAGGTGTTCTTTCAGGAGTATATTATCTGAATTTCTGCAGTCCTAAAGGAACTGTCTTGTGAGGTTATTTTAGAAAGTCTTTGAGACATTCCTTATCTCAGACATGCAAGCATGAGCACTCCTTTGTGCTTTCCGATCTCCAATTTGTTTGGTTCTGATAAGAGTGATTTTATCCTGGGATCTGCAACTTTAATATACTATATGTATAATGTATATTAAATGTGTGGTATTATATATCTTGGTATATACCCTACATACAAATGTGTGTATATATGTATATACAAATACACACATACCACATATATATAATATAATGTATATTATATATGTAACTGTTTCCAATGAATCTTTCTGTGTATATAGATGTTCAACTATATGTATACATTTATGTATAGTATATATATTACTATACTAATTACTAATTACTATACTATTATTATGATACATATAATGCATACCTGTAATATTCTATATAACACATTTAACTCTTTTTCTAATACAGCTTTTTCTGCATGTATGTGTGTGGGATTATTAACACAGGTGAATATTCCAAACACATGAACTGGAATAGAAAAAATCATTTGTTTCAAATTATTAAAACCCCCAAACAAATATGCAAAATCTGCCAAGGCATTCATGGAATGCCTTAAAATCCAGAGAAAATGAAATAAGGATTAAACTTGAACTATTTTGCAGAGGATAGGGATTTACTATGTGAATAGTTAGGAGTGCTTCAATTCAAGCAAAACATTAAATGATAGTGTCAAACTCTTAGCCTGGAACGTATTTATCATCAAATTTCCTTTCTTCGTGGTAGTATTAAGGACGCATTAAGGAGAGGATAAAGTACATTTAACGCTATAGGAAGAAAAAGTTAATGATCCTAAAATATGATCGTGGCTGCCTGTCCTTGAGTATTTAAAATTTTTCTCACCTGGAAAGATACAAATGCTTCTAAAATGTTATTGAATTTCATATTAGATGTAAATCCTTTAATTTCCCAAGAGCATTAAGTGAGCAAACTCACAAACCAGATATGACTTTCATTGTCCTGTTTTTATGACTGACATCAATTATTTTTTTTAGTGTTTATAAGATCAGTGCTGAAGGAGTCATTTATTCTTCTGAAGACTTTTACCTACATTGGTAGTAACCTGTAGCGGAGCTTTGGTTATGGCCTCATGGTCCAAACTGCTTCGTTTTCCCTTTGAACGAAGTTAAACTGAGAGGCAGAATTCACATGCTTTCCCACTCAAAGATTTTTTAAAAACAAAAGTAGAGTTGTTTTATTGAAACAGCTAAATATATTTTTTAACAAAATTGCTTAATACTTATGAGCAAATGACGATATAATATTAAGACAAAATATTTAATTAATATAAACATAAAGGTATCTTTATTATCTACTCTTGTCAACCACTTTGAATGTTATTTTTAGCACTATTTTCCTAATTTGAAAGAAAGAAGCAGGTAGTCTTGACTGCATTTGGGCCTATTTCATGTCTCTCTTTTGATAGGAAAACTAATTCTCAAGTTATAACTGAAAAAGGGGAAATTGGCGTTTATTTTCCCTTGAATTATCCCAGTCTTATTTGACACAGAATATATCAAGTTCCATGGATTTCCAAAGATCTGCATTTCCAAAAAGCCTTACATTCCAAAGGATAAAAGACACGGTATTTCCGAAAGCTTTAAATCCTGAGATAAGCTATGCTCCTGTTAATTTTCGTTCGTTTGCTTTTCCTTGTTCTGTTTTCCTTTTTGTCTCCTTTCCTTTCCCTCCCTCCTTCCCTCTCTCCGTCTCTCCCTTCTTTTCTCCCTACCTTCCTTCCTTCCTTATCAAAGCCAATGAATTGGTTTTTTTGTTTTTTTATAAAACTAACCCCAAAATTATCGAACAAGAATTTTGACTGTTACTTAGTAATTAATTGTATTATATACACACACTCCTGCATTCTCTCTTTATTTGTGGAGTTCACTTTTATTTAAAGTACAATTTCTTTGTATTATGTTTTATTATTGCAACAAGGACATGCTTGTGGCTCTGGTTTGAGTGAGGCAAATGCATTTCATGAAACCAAAATGTTTGTACCCCCATAGTATCCTGAATTAAAAAAAAAAAAAAAGGCACTCAGTATAAAAAAAAGGAAAAAAACAAAAACAAAAACATACTTTAGCAATAAAAAGTTGTCTATGAATTTTTTTAACAGTTTGCTAAATATCTCATCAAAACTTTTGCTGGAGAGTGTTGAAATTTATTGTCCAATAAATGCATTTTATGAATATCTTATTTAATAATTTTTAGAAATATCATGTGGTCCTTAAATTATACTTAAATTTCTTATATGGAAAACCTTATAATAGTATTTTTTAATTTACTAAATTTCCTATCCTGAATTTTGGGTGAGATAGGTCACCATTATTTCCAGAAGCTATAGTTATTAGAATGTAAATATGTGTTCATTTAAAAATATTTTTAAATGAAAGAAATTATTTTTAACCATTTCTAAGGTTTTGAATAATTTTTCGATGATTGATTCTCACTGCAAAAGGTTTTCCCAGTCATTTGGACGTAATTACAAAGTAAAAAGTATATCTATTTCTCTGTCTCTTTCTCTGTCTATCCAAGGGGCTCAGCTCTCTGAAAGTTGCATTCCCTTTAAGTATGTTTTATAATACAAATAAAACTCTAGCCAATAATTATAATATTTTCTTTGAAAAAAAAAAAAAAACAACTCTTTCTCCTTTTAAAAATAGTCTGATGTGGAAAAAGACAATTTGTTTCTGATACCCAGAAACTCAACAGATGAATGGTTTAAGGAATTATCGTTTGTCAATGTATTTCTAAAGTATTTTGTTTGTTATAGGGCCATTTTCTATGAGATCTATTTTAACTTTCTTACTCCACAGGATTTTGGCTTTATTGTCTCTGTTCTTAACTAAACTGTACTTCCTACCACTATAGATAGGGATTATGTCTCACTGGGCTTGCTATCCCAGGAGCTACTCTGCCTAGAACACAGTAAGTTATCACAAATATTTTCTGAACAGACACCCGAGTGGGCAATATAGACTAGTCCATTTAAAGGCTCAAACAACATCCCTGCCTCATTAAGGATATATTTCCCTTGAAGACCTGAAGGGCCTGGGTGAGATGAGCAGAATTTTGCACAATAAGGTCATTTTTAATTTGTGTAATTCTATGACCATAATTATCTGTTTGGTCCTTCATGGTTCCACCCTTTTGTATCAGCTTTTCTTTGGAGTTTTCTGGCCTGACACAATTGCATTCATGCCTGTATTCAAACACTCACGGACGTAACAAATTGCCTGCTTCATATACCTGGTGGAAAGTTACCCGCCACCATTCTCCTGCCCCCGCATGTCATCAGGAAGTACCTATCACTAGCCCAGCTGACCTTCTTTTTGGAACATAACCTTCAATTAATTCTTCTACATTTTGACAGATAGGAGTCACCATTCTTCTTTTTACTGTATATAAACAGTTTGAGTAAAACTCTTGGGACAAAGTAATTATGTTGAATTGCATGGCTGTTCTAAACAGAACTAATTACAGTTCAATTAAATTTAATGCTCAAATAGAATTATCATTTAATTATTTCAATAATAAATACCAGTTGAAATGTAAATGTGTGATTATTTTATATTAAAAATAGATTAGGTGTTGCTTTTCAGAAATCAAATGTGACTAAAAAAAAATAAAGATTCCAGGATGATTCAGCCTTCTGAGAGTTAGTAATTGGTATGTTTAGATTTCAAAAAAATTTGATGTAAGTTGAGGATGAAAAAAAGGAACTCACTTGAATTGTGAGGTATATGAAATACATCTACACATGTTTGGATAAAGCTGTGATACACACATTCAAGCTTCCCAAGTTCACCCAGCCAAAAAAAAAGGGTCCTAAAATAATAGTATTAAAAAGTTATCTAGTGAAGTTGGGTTTGGTTACCTTCCAGACCCCTTAACATTAAATGCTGTTAAACTGAGCAAAATGTATGAGACAATTGTTTTCAGGCATTGGAGAAAAGGGAAACTCACACCATGAGCCGTGTATTGTCAATGTATTTGCCCAGGGTCTCTACCCACAGATAATTTCCTGGCTGTGGCACAGGGAGGAATCTCACCAAGCACTGCTAAGCAGAACAGGCAGAGCTCACAGATCGGGACTACCTATGCAATCTCTAGAGCATGACACTGAAAAGGAGAAAGCAAGTCAATCTTGAACTCTGATTAGGTGTTTTCTGTAAGACCTTATATAAAGCCTGAGCTGTACAGATTCAGGGGAGAAAATACCGGGCTGACCAGAAAGCAGTTGTTAGAGAGGTAAGGGTAGAATGGACATACTAAAGATCAACCAGTTCCTGGAGATGTTGGAGTTCTGGCCCAGTCAGAATGGAGGGACTGCATTAATATCAGGTAATCCATCTAACACCAGAAAGAGCAGGCCTTTGGGGGAAAGTCCAGGCCCTAGAATAAGGCCTACTATAGCCTCGCCCTAAGAAGGTCTACAAGCAAGCCTGAACACATTCACTGAGAAAATAGAGTTCAGATTCTGAGTCCTGCCAAATTTGAGGGCTGGGAAACACCTTGGGATTGCACAGATCTGCCTTAATGAAGTATAAAAGCGAGCCTACACAAGTTCAAGATTACTAGCCAGTGCTTAAACTGCCTCCTAAAACAAACATCAATGCATTTAAGAGGAAAATAACAGAAACTAGAGCCTCTTCAAGGCCTTAGCCACCAGTGAAATAATTAAAAAAAAAAAAAAAAACAATTAAAAACTTACTTAAATCTGGATTAGTGAGAAACAAATAAAAAGCCAAAAATTCCCAAATGTCTATTTTTGTTCCAAATATACTCAACTTCATTAGCTACAGATAAATGTTATGTTAGATTTTGGATGACATACTAAAAACACTGTGCAATGTTAGACCTCATTATCTTTTACTTAATTATTTACGGTTTTGTGAAGACTTTACTGGTAATGTACATTTACTAGACTTTGAAATTTTAGCAGAAAATTATTTCTTCTAACTGTCTTGTGCCTCAATTTGTGTAGCTTATTCCATTTGTGGTAATGCTTCAAGTAACAGGTCACTTAACTCTCCATATAGAACCATAAGTGTGATGACAAGATTTCTTGGTAAAAACAGTGATCAGAAATCATTATAAAATTTTTAAAAATTCATAAAATCAAAAATTTAATAAAAGAGTAAACTATAGTTTTTTTTCCAGATAAATACTTGTAATTAATCAGTAATAAATTAATGATGGATTTACATTATTCTTGTGTCTCTTCACTGAGTGGCATACCACTAGAACATGCATTAAAATACTGTTGATACTTTGTATCTCTGAAATCTGCTGTCATTTCTATGGTCTTTAATGAATGATCAGAATAAGCCATCAAGATTTCTTTCATTACTCTACTGCATATTTGAAATTCCCGAGAAAGATTTTTACTCTCTCAAAAATGAAAAGAATATTTGAATTAAAGAAGTTCTTGACTCAAAGGAACCTGTTGTTCACATGGTAGTAATACTCACTGGGTGCCACAGGGGTGTGGTGGGGGGTAAATTCACAACTAATTGAAGCGGAATGCACTGTATGGGGGAAGGGCACGCTTGTAGCCCTGGCTTGGGCGGGGCAAACAGCATTACATGTAACCAAAATGTTTGTACCGCCATGATATCCTGAATGAATAAATAATAATAAAAAAAAAGAAACTATAGACATGCAACCAGAGAAACTTAGTGAAGGCAAACTTACCAACATAAATGAGGAAGGTGGTTGTGATAAAAAGGATAAAGAGGTCACAGAAGTGACATCAGTAAAAACCTTTACATTAAAGGAGCTCTAAGAGATATTTTACTAAAGGAAAAAAGAAAAAAAAAAAAAAAAAGGAGCCTGATGCTCGAATCCTCCCTAACGTACTCTTGTCAAATAAACGCCCAGCCGGAGTGAGTATCTTCAGCGACAGAAAGATCATTTCCTCATGAGAAGGCTTATTTTATCTGTGGACATCTCTGATTGTTACCAGGGAACTGGAATCTATCTCTTTGTTACTGCAGCTGCTGTTCCTCATCCTAACCCTTGCCAGTTGTCTAACCACCATGCTGATTGGTTCCTATTCCCCTCAGACATCGCCTCCTCTGATTAGCCCATCATCCGTCTGCTTCCATCATCTCTAGCTTATTTCCACACCATGTGAAAATAGCTTTTTGGCTGACCAATTCATTCTTTATTTTTTCTTCTCTTTATCCCATTATTTATCAAAATTTAAACATCATTTTCTTCCATTATTCTTGCTACTATAGAGATTTTGATCCCCCCCCCCCCCGCCCCGCCAACCCCTGCCAATAGTAAATCCTTTAGGCCTGAATATAAGATTAGGCAGAATTTTCCATTTTATAGTAAGAAAAGTTGTAACAAATGAAATAATGTTGCTGAAAGGTTTTTGACATGCTAAAGGTGTTTATAAGGGTTTAATTTTTATTTTATCTTTTTCCCTTATTCTCAAAATATTTTTGAATGACTATGTCACTAGAGCTCTGAGAGGTACCAAGGGAACACTAGTGAACAAGATAGATATTTTCCCTGATGTTACAGAACTTACAGTTTGGTGGAAAAAGTAGACATTGAACACATAATCACACTATTGGTTGATTACACTTGTGATAACTAATTAGATGGGCACAGCGGAGAAAGATCTAGTCTAGTCCAAAGGGTCACAATGGCTATTATGGGTTACATACATGTATATAAAATATTTGGAATGCTTTGCAACTTATATAAATTATTTGCAAAAGATATAGAAAGGAATTTTGGTATTCAATTGCATTAAGTAGATCTGTAAGCAGCTTACACTAAAATTCAAATCCAATTCTCTCTGTTAAAAAATCTATTCTCTTCGGTGGTGGATTGTATTTTCACAAACAGTTATTAAGTACTTACCTTGGACTAGGGATCATTTCCAGCCAGAGGGAAATAAAGATGACTTTGATATGAGCCTTGATTGCAAGGTGGTATCATAGATGGACATAGAAGTCCAGGAGAGCAACATATTCTAAAAGAGAGGAAGAGTGGCACTGCCTAATTGCTTGGCATTAGAGGGTTCAAAACATCACAGAAGGGTGGAGCCAAGATGGTGGATGAGAAAAGCCGCCGGTCATAGTGTCTCTGCAAAAAGGACAAATTTTAGAAGAAAGAGAAAAAAATAAACTAGCAGAGAAACATAGGTTGGGTGAGGGTCAGAAGGAAGGGTGCCTGAAACTACAGGAGACTCCTTGGGAAGACATCGCAGAGGAGAACTGGAAAGAGAAAGGTCCCGAGAGGCTTGGAGACCAGTGACAAGGGTAGGTGGAGCGGTTAACTTCCCCCTCCCTTGCATCTCAGACTGTTGGTGGGCCCCTGAGTGGTTGGAGAGACCTGCCGAGACCAGCCCAGAGACAGCTACCGCCCAGTGAGCAGTGGCCTGTTGCGGACTCAGCGCTGGGCTCCCAGCCCCCTTGGGGTACCTCCCCATCCGCAGACCCGAACCTGTGGGCAGACGACATAGTGCTCCATTGTCTCCTTCCCCTTCCCTACCCATGGGAGCCCAGAGAGACAATTTAGCCATCACATGGAGGCATCTCCAAGGAATGGGACCTTTCCTTTTGGGGCCCTACAGCAGACTGAGGGGTACTCAGACTGCGAGCTCCCTACCTGCCAGCCCTCCCAGGTGCTGCTTGCCTGGGAACTCCAGGAGAACAGGGCAAATGCCGAGGTGGAGTGAAATCAATCCAGCTTAGGCACCCTGCAGGTGATTCAAGACCAGCAACCCTCCCCCTAGCAGGGTCAGGAATTGATTTGCAGGGCCCAAGGGACAGGCCTGCAGACCAGAACCCATACACCCAGGTCACAATCACACTGCCCCGGGGCACAGAAGAGAGATCTGTAAAAGAGCCTACTGAGGAGTGCGTGCCTTTAGGGGCAGATCAGCTTGCCAGAGCAGCAATCTTCCTCCCAAAAGAGGGCTGTGCACCCAGCTCAGGCTGCAATCCTGGGTATGGAACCTCCCGGCCCATGTCACAGCCAGGGGAGATCCATTGGCCTGAGGTCCCCTTTGCTGGCAAAGGCCTGGGAGAGGCCACAGAGAAGGGGAGGGTGGAGGGGAACAAAACCTGCTCCAGAGTGCAGGTCTTGGACAGCCCCACCCCTCAAGCCCAGACTTTCAGCTGAGTGGAGCCATTTCAGCCCCTCCTGGCAGCTTTGCATGGAAACAAAGAGCAGACCTTTGACCCCTGCTAACAGCAGTTGTGGAGCCTGAGGGCAGGATTACCCAACCCAGCCCAACCCAGACTCATTCCTGGTCCTGCCCCCATTGAGGTGGAGAATAAGGACACACTTGAAAATCTGAGGGCCCCACCCACCACCCCAGGCACAAGAAGGCCTCTCTAAAGGAACAAGAGCTAGCTACAGGATCCAAAAATAGCACAGCAGCTCACTCCTCCCAGCAAATGCCACCTACTGAGAGGGAGGTCATCCTGCACACCCTTTTACTGCATCTATTGATTCATCATAAAGTGTGTGGTCGAATCTCACTCACAAACACCACCTACTGGCTCAGATACTAAACAGGACGTGTTATTATCCAAATGAAAATCTAAAGGCAAGAAGGAACAACTGATCCAGATGGGAAGGAACCAGGGAAAGAACTCTGAAAGTGTGAAGACTCAAACAGAAAGCACACACCCAAAGAGTAACAACAGCTCCCCAGCAATGGACATTAACCAAACTCAAAACACTAAAATGGCAGAAGAAGAATTTCAAACATGGATTGTAAGAAAACTGAATGATATGCAAGAAAAAAATGGAAAACCAACACAAAGAAACCACAAAAAAAATCCAGGACTTGGAAGAAAAATTCACTAAAGAAATTGAAATATTAAAGAAAAATCAAACCAATCTCCTGGAAATAAAGGACTTATTCAAGGAACTACAAAACACGGTGGAAAGCCTCAAGAACAGTGTAGATCAAACAGAAGAAAGAATCTCAGAGATTGAAGACAACTCTTTCCAATTAAATAAGTCAGTCATATAGATTGAGCAGAAAATTAAGAGAAAAGAAGTAAGCTTACAAGAAACGTGGGATTGTGTGAAAAAACCGAACCTGCGGGTGATAGGGGTTCCGGAAGGTGAAGAAGAAAACACTCAAGGGCTGGATAAGCTATTTGAAGAATTACTAAGGAGAATATCCCAGGTCTTGCTAAAAATCTAGATATACAGGTACAAGAAGCTCAATGGGCCCCAGGGAGATTCAATGCAAATAGGAATACACCACATCACGCAGTGATCAGATTTACCAAAATAGCCACTAAAGAGGCTCTTCTATGAGCTGTAAGGTGAAAGAAACAAGTAACATACAAAGGAAAGCCCATCACAATAACTCCAGATTTCTCAACTGAAACCTTACAAGGAAGAAGAGACTGGGGCCCCATTCTCACTCTTCTGAAACAGAATAATGCCCAGCCTAGAATCTTGTACCTTGCTAAACTAAGTTTCATATATGAAGGAGAAATAAAGACATTCTCAGATGAGCAAAGACTGGGGGAATTCACTAAGACAAGACCAGTTGTCCAGGAAGTACTCAGAGCTGAATTACACAAGGATCAGCACAATAAACACCCTCGAATGTGAAACCACTCAAAAGTTAAAGATCAAAGGCTAGATTCCATAATGGTTCAAGAGAGAAAACAAAACAACAAAATGCAACACAACAGACCGAACAGTAATTCACCCCACTTATTGGTTCTCTCAGTAAATGTGAATGGTTTGAACTCCCCTCTCAAGAGACATAGGCTGTCCGAATGGATTAAAAAAAAAAAAAAAAAAAACAAGCCAAACATCTGCTGTCTCCAGGAAACGCATCTAACCTGCAAGGATGCATTTAGACTCAAAGCAAAGGGGTGGAAATCAATATTTCAAGCAAATGGAAGCCAAAAGAAGGCTGGTGTGGCAGTTTTGATCTCAGATAACTTGGTTTTTAAATCAACAAAAGTAATGAAAGACAAAAGGGTCACTATATAATGGTGAAGGATACAGTTGAACAAGAAGACATAACAATTCTAAATATGTATGCACGCAACTTAGGTGCACCCAGATTCATAAAGCAAACTCTACTTGATCTAAATAAATTGGTAGACAGCAACACCATAATAGTCGGAGACTTCAACACCCCACTGACGGCACAGGACAGATCCTCCAAAAAGAAAATTATGGACTTAAACATAAC
Organism: Indri indri; assembly: GCA_004363605.1. Taxonomy (NCBI): domain Eukaryota; kingdom Metazoa; phylum Chordata; class Mammalia; order Primates; family Indriidae; genus Indri; species Indri indri. The sequence goes on from RJWJ010004916.1 coordinate 51,448, forward strand.
TCTAGAACAAATGGGCTTGATTGACATTTACAGGACAGTCTACCCAAAAACCACTGAATACACGTTCTTCTCAGCAGCTCATGGGACATTCTCTAAGATTGGCCATATTCTAGGACACAAAGCACGTCTCAAAAAATTTAAAAAAATAGGAATCATACCATGAATCTTCTCAGATCACAGTGGAATAAAAACAGAAGTCAATCCCAACAGAAACTCTCATCTCTACACAAAGTCATGGAAATTAAACAACTTTCTGCTGAATGATTCCTTCACAAATGAGGAAGTAAAGATGGAAATCATAAGATTCTTTTAACTAAATGACAAAGGTGACACAAGTTATCAAAATCTGTGGGACACAGCCAAAGCAGTCCTGAGAGGAAAGTTTATTTCCATAAATGCCTATATCCAAAAGTCAAAAAGATCACAAATAGACAACCTAATGAATCGACTGAAAGAACTGGAAAAAGAAGAACAGATCAACCCCAAACTCAGCAGAAGAAGGGAAATTAATAAGATCAAATCAGAACTAAATGAAAATGACAACAGGAAAACTATACGGAAGATTAATAAAACAAAAAGTTGGTTCTTTGAAAAAATAAAAAAAATTGGCACTCCTTTGGCTAAACTACTGGAAAACAGAAAAGAAAAAACTCGAATAACCTCTATCAGGAAAAAAAGGAGAAGTTAAAACTGATGCCATGGAGTTTCAAGATATAATTTATTAATATTACAAAAACATTTATTCACACAAACTGGAAAATGTGGAGGAAATGGACAAATTTTTAGAAACACACAGCCTCCCTAGGCTCAACCAGTAAGAAATAGAATTCCTGAACAGACCAATATTGAGGACTGAAATTGAAACAGCAATAAAAAACATTTCCAAAAAGAAAAGTCCCAGACCAGGAGGTTTCACACCCAAATTTTACCACAACTACAAAGAAGAACTAGTGCCTATCCTACAGAAATTATTCCACAGCATCGAGAAGGATGGAATTCTCCCCAACACATTTTATGAAGCCAACATACCCTGATACCAAAACCAGGAAAGGACGCAACAAAACAGGCAAACTACAGACCAATATCACTTATGAATATAGATTCAAAAATTCTCAACAAAATTCTGGCTAACCAAATCCAGGTGCTTATTAAGAAAATAATCCATCATGACCAAATGGCCTTCATCCCAGAGATGCAGGGATGGTTCAACAGACGCAAATCTATAAACGTAATTCACCACATAAACAGAAGCAAAAACAAAAACCATATGATTCTCTCAATAGATGCAGAAAAAAGCATTTGACAAAATTCAACACCCTTTTATGATAAGAACCCTTAACAAAATAGGCATAGATGGGGCTTACCTAATAATGATACAAGCCATTTATGACAAACTCACGGCCAATATCATAGTGAATGGGGAAAAATTGGAAGCATTCCCACTTAGAACTGGAAACAGACAAGGTTGCCCACTCTCTCCACTTCTATTCAACACAGTGCTGGAAGTCCTGGCCACAGCACTCAGGCAAGAGAGTGGAATTAAAGGCATATGAATGGGAACAGAAGAGATCAAACTTTCACTATTTGCTGATGACATGATATTATATTGAGAGGAACCCATGGATTCAACCAAGAGGCTCCTGGAATTGATAAATGAATTCAGTAAAGTCTCAGGATATAAAATCAATACACAAATCAGAGGCTTTTATATACACCGATAGCAGTCATACCGAGAACCAAATCAAAGACTCAATTCCCTTCACAATAGCGACAAAGAAAATAAAGTATCTAGGAGTATATTTAACTAAGGAGGTAAAAGACCTCTACAGGGAGAACTATGAAACATTGAGGAAGGAAATAGCAGAGGACGTAAACAGGTGGAAAACCATACCATGCTCGTGGGGCGGTAGAATCAACATTGTGAAGATTTCTATATTACCCAAAGTGATCTACAGATTCAATGCAATCCCTATAAAAATACCAACATCATTCTTCACGGATGTAGAAAAAATAATTTTACGCTTCATATGGAACCAGAGAAGACCCCACATAGCAAAAACAATTCTAGGCAATAAAAAGAAAATGGGAGGTATCAACTTACCAGACTTAACACTTTATTATAAGGCTGTAGTAATCAAAACAGCTTGGTATTGGCACAAAAATAGAGCCATTGACTAGTGGAACAGAACTGAGCACCCAGATATGAAACCATCTTCACATAGCCATCTAATCTTTGACAAAGCAGACAAAAACACACACTGGGGAAAAGCATCCTTGTTCAATAAATGGTGCTGGGAAAACTGGATAGCCACATATAGAAGACTGACCCAGGATCTACACCTTTCACCTCTCACAAAAATCAACTCATGGTGAGTAACAGATTTAAACCTAAGGAGCGGAACTATTAGAATTCTAGAGGAAGATGTTGGAAATACTCTTCTAGACATTGGCCTAGACAAAGAATTTATGAAGAAGACCCCAAAGGCAATCACAGCAACAAACAAAATAAATAAATGGGGCCTCATCAAATTAAAAAGCTTCTGCACAGCCAAAGAAACTGTCACAAGAGCAAATAGACAACCTACAGAATGGGAGAAAATTTTTGCTTGCTACAAATCCAATAAAGGGCTGATAACTAGAATCTACCCAGAACTCAGGAAAATCAACAAGAAAAAAATCAAACAACGCTATCAAAAAGTGGGCAAAGGATATGAACAAAACTTTTCAAAAGAAGACAGAATAATGGCCCCAAAACATATGAAAAACTGCTCACCATCTCTAATCCCCAGGGAGACGCAAATCAAAACCACAATGAGATATCACTTATCTCCAGTGAGACTGGCCTTTTCAAAAAGCCCCAAAACAATAAATGTTGGTGTGGATGCAGAGAGATAGGAACACTCATACACTGGTAGTGGGACTGCAAACTAGTGTAACCTCTGTCGAAAGCAATATGGACATACCTTAAAGAGATACAAGTAGAAGTGCCATTCGATCCAGCAATCCCATTACTGGGCATCTACTCAATAGAACAAATGATACTCTATAAGAAAGACACCTGTGCCCGAATGTTTATAGCAGCACAATTCACAATTGCAAAGATGTGGAAACAACCCAAGTGTCCATCACTGCATGAGTGGATTAATAAAATGTGGTATATGTTTACTATGGAGTACTATTTAGCTTTAAGAAACAATGGTGATGTAGCACCTCTTGAATACTCCTGGATAGAGCTGGAACGCATTGTACTAAGTGAAGTATCCCAAGAATGGAAAAACAAGCACCACATGTACTCACCATCAAATTGGTGTTAACTGATCAACACATAATTGTACATATAAGAATAACATAATTGTACATATAAGAATAACTATTGGATGTCGGACAGTAAGGAGGGGTGGAGGGGGGAGGAGGGGATGGGTATATGCATACACGAACAGTGCAATGCGCACCATCCGAGGGATGGACACACTTGAAACTCGGACCTGGGGGTGGAGGGGGCAAGGGCAACATATGTAATCTAAACATCTGTACCCCCATAATATGAAAAAAAAAATCACCGAAGAAGCTCCTCTTAAGACAATCTTGAATAAAATTCAGTTTGCCCTCTAGAAATTATTTGCATGTAAAAGATATTGCAGACAGGAAGAATAAAAATTGCAAAGTATAATTGTGGACTCATAAGAAGCCTTATATAATTCACTTACAGAATATATTATTGGAAAATTTTCTAGAAAAAAATATATGGGGAACCAGAGAGCCAATGTTCTTGAAGTGATGATGGAGTTTTAGGTAATTCGATTTAATTTAATAGCTTGTTGATTCTCAATATGGGTAATAATTTAATATATTCTTTTTATTATAAATATGAAAGGAATATGCTCTTTCAATTTCTTTCTTAGTATGAAGTTTATCTGAACTTTGGAAAATTTCCTCAATTGGATAGGAACTTACATTTGTTTTGAGGAAAAATAAATAGATGGCTCAAAGTAATCGATTACACAAATTGAGGTTTCAGGTTTGTTTTTTCTGTCTATTTATTTATTAAATGGCTATCAGAGAATTTGTTTGACATGAAATCAAAAGAGGTTTGTGGGAATTGTATTATCTATTTCATGACAATGCATAATAAGCTGCTGAATGATTAGTTACCTCTGCTGTTGAATAGTCAAGGTGAATTTGTGTTTATTTCACTGTCAGCAGAACACACCAACTTAGATATTCTTTGCGTATTTTGACACTTCAAAACGTTTTTTGTTCCATAGATAACCTCTAAATGCTGTATCACAATCTAATATTACTCATTTTCTGATTTGGCTTGTGTTCCCCTAAAAGGACATTTTTGTGTATACCAAACACCCATTTGAGCACTGAAATCATTATTTGCTCCTATCTGTGCTTGCATCCATGTTTAAACCATGTACCTTTGATAATGAGTCAGTTATTTCCAATGGAGATATTATCCTCCTGTTTATAAAGACTAAAACATTAGTCAAATCCTTGTATTACTACTTTTAATTGTTTTGTAAAAGCCTGTTTATTTATCAATAAATTAAGGAAATAATAACAGGTATTCACTGGATTTTGTGAGAAATTACATAAAGCAACTACTATGGTATCTGATACATAATGAAACTTCTACCAATGCTTGATATGAATCATTACAGGAAATACATGTACAATAATATATATTTTGGTGTATGTAGGAACATACATTTTCTTCCATTATAGTTATACTTCCTCTAGTTCTGTGTGATATTGTTATAAGAAGTATTTTACTTAATTCAAATATTCTAATGGTGTTAGGTAAAGCACCACTCTGGAAAATGAATAGCAGATATATTTAGAAAAATATAAAACACAGAAACTCTGAGGAGTATTTACATGTTTTAAATGTGCTACTCAAGAAAACCATGGCATTGAATCTTATCTTTCCAAATCCTATAAACAATAATAACCAGTTCCTGAAATATTGTTAAGTATAATTATCTTCATATTATATTAAAATTTTAGACTTAATTGAAAGCTCTGAAAAATTAAAATTATAAACAAATAAATCTCTCAATATGGCATTTCTAATTTTTTCCTCCAAAGCTATTGTTAGTAATTACAACCATGAAAATCTTCAAATATTTAATATTTCATCTCATTTTGTTCTTAGATCAAATTTATAATGGGAGCTATTTTCTCCATTTAAAAATGAGAAACTTAAGTCTAAGAAAGTTCAAGGTTTTTTGCTCAAGTTTGCTATTAAGTGGCAAGGTTGTGAGAAAAACCTAGGACTGCCTAACTCCAAAGCCCATGTTCTTTTTATTGTTACTAAAAATTTAGATTTGAAAAACTGCATATCATATGTAATTCTTTTTTCAATATTATCTTAGATTGTTTTAATTTCTTTTTTGTATAACTAATACTGTAAATAATTTCAATTGATAAGATGTCTAGAATGTAAGCAAAAAATTATAGTGTACTAAACATCAACATTATTTGTAATATATGACTATTCCAAAATGTAAAATAAAGCTCAACTGAGAAATCTTATTTTTTTAAGAAAATAGGTCAGGTTAAGTAGTAGGGTTAATGTCTTCAGCTCTGATTAAACTGATCTTTCTAACATCTGGAGTTACAAGTTATGCACAAGTAAAACATGAGTGAACTTTAGCACACCAAAATTATAAAGAAAAGTCAGAAACATTAATTTACTCAAGATTAAAGAATTTTTAGCAGAAATTTTCTTCTGTTCAGATAATTATTTCAATGTAATGTCAAAGATTCCAGATTTTACAAACATAGATAATTAAAGTAGATGATGCTAATACCATTAGACTTGGTTCTTTGGTGATTAGACATAAAAAGTATTCCAAGAGATTCTCTTTTTCTAATCTATGGAAGAACATGCAAAAGGTGAAATAAATGTGGTATGATTTTACCTAGTTTACATGTGATTAACCTTTAAGGGAGAAGATACTGGTTCAAGTATTTGCTTTCAAATTAATAGGTGTTCATTTTTAAATCAAAGGAATTTCCTTGTTATGGATGGAACATGTATTTCAAACAAAATTATTTCTTCTATGGCAAATAAGACCACAGAGTTTAAAAAGATAGATCCTAAAAATATACAAAAATAAATGAAAATATATGAAACCATGAATGAGTGAAAATTTCAGGATTCTAATATGGTTGCTAGCTGGACAAAATACAGAAAACTCAGTCAAGTTTGAACTTCAGTTAAAAAATGAAGAATATTTTAGTATGTATTATGGGATAAATTATACCTCCCCATGCTATTCATGCTCTATCGTAACCCCAGTACCTCAGAGAATGTTACTGTATTTATTAAAGCAACAATTAAGTTAAAATAGAAGTCATTAGTGTGAGCCTTTATCCAAAATGACTGGTGTTCTTACAAAAAGAGGAAATTTCAACAGACACATGTACAAAAGGAAGATTATGTGAAAACAGAGAGAAGGTGGCTGTCTCCAAGCCAAGGAGAAGAGGCCTCAGAAGAAACCAACACTGCTGACTCCTTGTCTTTGCCATTTAGCCTCCAGAACTGTGAGGAAGGGGTTTTGTTGCCTAAGTCACTCACTCTATGGTGCTTTGTATGGCAGCCCTAACAAAGGAATACGGTATATATTATTTGCTAAATTTGGCACTCCTAATTATGAAAAGTTGTCATTGAATACAGTGAAGACAATACATACTTGCAAAGGACCAAGTATGCACTTTAGTTTTTAATTTGTTGTCACCAATGTTAATGCTTGCTGTCCTTTCTCCAGATTCTAATAATCCTTTCATGAAAAGGAGAACTCTGTTTTATATTTACTTATATTTTGTATTTAAATTACTTCTTAAAAAATGTCATGAACAAAATTCAACTAATGTTTCTATGTCCAATTGTTAAGTAAATATAGCCTGTCCTCTCTGGACATAGATAGAATCTTTTAGAACCTTTCAACCCTAAAGTTCTGTGATTTTATGATATTGACGTGAAGAAAAAAATACTGAATTTTATTCATATATTTCTTTATTTATCTTGTTTCTTCTTTTCAAAACACTTTTTTTCTGCTTTCTCTCATTGGAGGATATTAAGAAAGGTGGTTCCAGGATCAGACTTATGTTTAAAAAGACTATTTTAGCTGAAAAGAGATTATCAAGGATCAGAGGCAAGAATAAAATAATTAGAAAGCTATTCAAACAGTTCAGTAAAAAAAAAAAGAAAACGAAGGTGATCTCAACTGCAGCAATGTACATGGTAAAAAATAGACTGATTTAGGATGAGCTGTGAAGGAAATAGGCTGATGGATTAAATATAGGGGATGAAGGAAAGATATCACAAACAACTCCTAGATTTGGGTTCTAAAAATGAAGTGGTTGGGGTACTGCTTGCAAAGATGGGGGGTAATATGTGAGTCTATTTTACACACATTTTTGCCTCTCGATATAGTAAGAATATATTAGTGCCCAGGCACATGCTTTGTGGCAGGGCTAGACCGTTGCCCATGCAGAAGGTAAATACCAATGAAAGAACTCCCTGACGAAAGAGGTGATGCTTGTTCACTCCAGGATGTGGCCAGCATGGCAACAGTCTGGTGTCCTCTGGCATTAGAAGCATCCTCAGAGCTCGAGAGCACACAAGTAAATTGGCAGAAGGGCCTGGCATTGAAGAACATTTGTGAAATTGGCATTACTGGAGACATTCCTGTTTGTACAGCTTGCCCCACCCAACTAGTATAACCCAAGATCCAATCTTCCAACCACAGGAAAGGCAGGGTGAACATGGGTAAGGACTAAGTGGTGAGAAAAAAAGGAACTCCTTTATTCATTGCAGCATCTCCAGACATAATACATGTAGCCAATGGTGCTTAATAAATGTAGTATTAAATAAACTATGTAAGCTAGATCCCAGAGCACCTTCTCTCCCTAGTATATTATGTTTCTAAAATGGGAATTTGCATTATAGTCATGTTAAAATAAATTTGTCAGCTATCAGTCGGAGAAGTAATTTATGATAAACTCTTAGTAAGTATTACCTAGGCCTGGGCAAATTTAGCCACATGAAGTTCATGTCTGCACATTCAACCACCAGCTGTACTGAATTGTTTGCATTCGTATCACCACATATGCGTTTTCACTTAAATTAGCATAACCTGATGTTTCTTTAAGTGTTTTAAAAAAGATCACACCACCGTACGGTACTGAAAGAAATATATGCCTGAAGAAGATGTCATAACCAGGCTATGCAACTAAAGGCAGCAGACATTTCCAAATCTTTCAGAATAGATCCCAGAAATGTCATGGCTAGAAGGCCATGTTAGTATGTCAGGCAAAGGCATAATTCAAATACTGAATGTCTGTCAAAAGCCTCTGGATGAATGTCAATACAGCTGTTTAACTTTTAACAATGTGTAGTTCAATTAACTTAACGAAATGAAACTCCGTGTTTAACCAAAGAGGAAATGCAGTCAAAATCCTAGAATTGCTCATGTTCTTTGAGCCCCTTTCTTCCATCAGGGGGTTCTTTCATTAATACTTACCTTCTGCCTGGGCAACAGTCTAGCCCTGCCACAAAGCGTGTGGCTAGGCACAAATATATTCTTAGTATTTCAAGAGGCTAGAAACTAAAAAATTCAAGGCCCTGAACCTGTAGAGAAAGTAAAACATCACTGTGAAGAGTAAAGTAATTCAGAAGACTCTCCAAACTTAAGAGTTCAAATGAAACTTAAGACTTGATTTTATTATGATACTAAGTAAAGAAGTTTTGTGTAATAGTGGATAAAGGCATCTTATTATTATTTAGGATTTTTTTGATAATTTTAGGTCTATATAATGTTTCCATTATTATTGAATAACAACCATTTACACAAAAATAAAAATAATATTTTACAAAATAATTTGTTTTATGAAATCCAGGATTCAAAGAATGATAATTTTGGAATTAGCTATATTTGTTGCCAAATTCCTGTGTGGTTTGGGGCAAGGGATTTCATTTCTCTGACTCTTTGTTTCTCCCTAGATGGCTTATTTCTCAGAATTGTGTAAAGCAAGTGAATGAAATCAGTGAACTCTGAAATACTGAACATGTACAATTAGAAAAAAGCTTTTAAGTATCTACTTAATAAATATTTCCATTATGATAGTAGCTAGAAAGCAGTGCCATTTTCTTATTGATACTTTCCTGTTTAATAAAGTAATCTAAACTATATTACTACAAAATGTTTTCTATGGGATTTCATACAGTGATTTTATTTTTAGATTAAAAAAAATGTAGTCTGTAAAGCTTTTAACTTTTCCTGAAATAGCACTTTGGCAAAACAGTTTATTTTCTCTTTTATACTGCCTTTCTAATTTTATATATTTCAAGCATTTCTATATTCTCATATTCATTAAAGACATGATTGTAAAGGCTGTGTCGTACTCAACTGCATGAATGTGCTATAATATGAATAAATATCATCTTATCATTTGACATTTATATTGCTTTTAATTTTTACTCTTATTGATAGAGCTACAATGAATATAGGCACACATAAATTTGTATGTGTGCTTATGTGTCTGCCTGTTCAATTCCCTGGAAAAAATTAACAGGAATATTATTACTGTGTCAAAGGTATGAACATTTATAAGACTTTTTATGCGTTTTACCCAATGTCCAATAGTAAGTCTATTGTACTTGACAGTCCCACCAGTAGCATGAGAGGAGGCTCTTTCAATGCACCTTCCCTGTGCCACCGTATGTTATCTGTGTCCTCATCAACATCCTCTGAATTTTTTCTTGATTTCAAAATGCAGTGTGTTCTACACTCTCTCACACATTTGTGAGCATTATAAGAAGTACTGTAGTAATAAATCATAATACTCTGCTATCATACATGCCCCTTCTTTTTTGGAGATCTGATCTATTTTAAACTTTTTGTTTTGTTTTGTTTTGTTTTATTTCCAGATATTATGAGGGTACAAACATTTTGGCTACATTTCATGTCTTTGCCTCACCCAAGTGAGAATTAGAGGCATGTTCTTCCCCTCGACCATGCTCACCATGTCCATTAGTTGTGAGTTTACCCCTACCAACCCCCTAATCCCTGGAGAATATTACTACCATGTGAGTACCTTAGTGTTCATCAGTTAGTACCAATTTGATGGTGAGTACATGTGGAGCCCATTCTTCCGATCTTGTGATACCTCGCTTCGAATAATGGGCTCAAGCTCTATCCAGGAAAATATAAGAGGTGGTAGATTACTGTTGTTTCTTATTATTGAGTAGTATTTCATTGTATACATATACCAAATTTTAATAATCCTCTCATGAATTGACGGGCACTTGGGTTTTTTCCATATCCTTGCAATAGTGAATAGTGCTGCCATAAACATTTGGGTGCAGATGTTTTCGTTATAGAATGTCTTTTGCTCTTTGGGTGGATGCCTAATATTGCTATTGCTGGATTGAATGGTATTTCTATTTTTAGCTCTTTGAGGTTTCCCCAAATTCTTTTCCAGAGAGGTTGCACTAATTTGTAGTCCCACCAGCAGTGTAAGAGTGTCCCTAACTCTCCACATCCTCGCCAGCATTTGTTGTTTTGGATTTTATGGTAGAGGACAATCTCACTGGGGTTAGGTGATATCTCATTGTGGTTTTGATTTGCATTTCTCTAATGATTAGAGATTCTGAACATTTTTTAGTATGTTTTCTGGCCATTATTCTGTCTTCTTTTGAAAAGTTTCTGTTCATTTCCTTTGCCCTGTTGATTTTTTCCTGTTGATTTTTTTAAGTTCTAGATAGATTCTTGTTATCAGTCCTTTACCAGATGTGTAGAGAGCAAATATTTTCTCCCATTCTGCAGGCTGTCTATTCACTCTAATGATAGTTTCCTTGGCTGTACAAAAGCTTTTTAATTTGATCAGATCCCAATTATTTATTTTTGTTGCTGCTGTGATTGCTCTGGGGGTCCTCTTCAAAAATTCTTTGCCTAGGCCAATGTCTGAAAGGGTCCTCCTAACATCTTCTTCTAGAATTCTTAAGGTTTCATGCCTTAGGTTTAAGTCTGTTATCCATCTTGAATTGATTTTCATGAGAGGTGAGAAGTGGGGATCACACATCACATTTTTCACTCTGTTGTTGACGTCCAAGTTTTTCATTGGAATTCTCTGATATCTTGAAATTGCCTCTTTGATACGTTCTCTTGTATGTTTCATTATCACATGAAACCCTAAAACCCAACCACTTCTCTATTGCATCTCAGCTTTGTTTTCTCTTTCTGAAGAAGAGTTAAATTCCCAGTAGTTTTGCAAACCATAAAGCCTTTTTAAACTCATCCTCTGATTATACCTAATGCATATTCATCTATTCACTCAATATTTCTAACTTATCTTTTGAAGTGTCTCTCGGATGTACAACTTCTTGCAGAATCCCTTTGTTTACGGTTACGTGGACTCATGTTTAGGTGTGACAGCACTTTCCCAGATAGCTACCATAATTCAATTCATTTTCACTTATTTGTAGATTGCATATTATTTATACCTTGCTAATTCAGAAAAATAATGTATATTATTTTATTCCACAGGTAAAATAAAAACTTCAATGTAAGGGTAGGAACAATTGTAAAATAATGAACAGTTTGGATGTTAATATATATATATATATATATATATATATATATATATATGAAAATCTAGGATAAGAAAAACTTTTAAATCTGAGAATGACACTTAGCTTTGAATAATCTGCCAGACTTAAAATCTTCCAATTCACTGTGCAAATAGTTTCAGGACAGAAAACTACCAGAAATGTTGTGAATGATATTTCTTTAAATTAACTGCTTTTGTTGTGCTGCTCCCCAGGGGGAAGAAAAGAAAAATCCTCAATGACTTTCCCTTATCCTACCACAGGAGTCAAAATTATTTTACCCTATCGTAAGACCTTTTATAATTTGATCTCATACCGTATATCTAACTTAATTTGCAACACACGACCAGTACTCTAATTTTGCCAATTTTCCCATTATCTCATCATATTGTAGAATTTTGTGCTTTTTTAAATTTTTGCTTAATTTATCACTCATCCTGGGATTGCTCTCACCTCTACTTTCTTTTCCAACTGTCTTAATTTCAACATCTTCCTAATTACCTTCTATGCCTCACCATTTCTGCAGAAAATATTCTGAGTACTCAAGTTCCCATTGATTCCTTTCTCCTTTTTATTGATATGTACCTCATATATTTTTAAGAATCTATGATCTTATAATCTTAGTCATGGGTATATAATATTAGCAAGACAAGCATGGCCTCTGCTCTCTCAGAGTAATATATTCTATTATATATATATATATATATATATATATATATATATATATATATACACTATATATAAATTTAAAGTATAATAACATTATAAGCCATATCTAGAAACATAAATGAAAAGGACAGGGTATTATGATGGCTTAGAACGTGAACACCTAAACTTCCTTTAGGGGCCAGATAAACCTTTTTTAACAAGCTAACTTTCTTTTAATAGCAATGTTTTTGAGCTGAGGTCTACCAAAACTTTTGTGTCTTTTCTGGCATTCAGGCATAGTTTGAACAAACAATAAGTGATTAATACTCATTTATGGTTTTTATATTACAGAAATAAAAATACATGTAGTTATATTTTAATTTACCTGAAAACTATAAAGACTTTTAAAACCACATTTCAGATAAAAGTGCTATTGGCACATTAAAAAAGGTGAGCTTCTGTGGAGAGAAATTTGTGAAATCTACATGCTTGAAGTTGTGGTTCCCAGAGGAGTATTTTATGAAAAGGAAGAATTACATGTTAAAAGAGAAAGCACAACCTGATTCTCTGGAAGGATTTGGGTTTTGCCACTGGAAATGCAGAGTGCACATTTCAGTTTAATTTGGATCAATTAAGATACTAGGAGAATAATAAAGGTGATATTTGTGAAGACAGAGTCCTGAGCTGGTTAATGGGTGACCAGAATGCTTAACAAATTGGAAAAAGAATGTCTCTCTAAGTTGAAAACAAACATGTTTGAAATGACAAAAATAACAGAAAGCAATGAGAGAGAGAGACAAACTAGTAGAATTGGGCAAGTAGATAGTAAGCGTAAAGAGTCTCAGGAATGACAAAACCAATGAAGTGAAGGAATAACCAAAATGGTTAAAGACTACTACTCTAAATTGAAACAAAAAAGATATGTTTCTAAATATACGATATCACAAAATACAGTTAACTCTGTTAAGACACAGCTTTGATCAATTTAAGAGATGTAGAACTATAATTAAGATAGATTAATCAAAATTATTCATGTTTAGCTTTTGAAGAAGTAACCACATTTTATAAATTAATCATGACTTTTTTTAAATTAAAACATAACTTTTTTGTATTGCAGAATATTACAGGGGTACAAATGTTTCGGTTACATAGATTGCTTTTGTACTGCTTGGGTCAAAGTTAGAAGTGTGCCCATCACACAGACAGTGTACATTGTACCCATTGGGTATGATTTCACTCATCCCCTCTTCCCCACTGCAATCTTCTTGATTTCCATTGAGTTTTACATCCATCTATGTACATGAGTGCTTGCTGGTTAGTTCCAATTTAATAGTGAGTACATGTAGTGTTCGTTTTTACATTCCTGAGATACTCCACTTAAGAGAATGGTCTCCAATTCCATTAAGATTGTTGCAAAAAGTATTAATTCATTTTCTTTATGGCTGAGTAGTACTCCATGGTATAAATATATATACACCACATTTTATTAATCCACTCATGAATTGATGGGCACTTGGGTTGATTCTACATCTTTGCAATTGTGAATTGTGCTGCTACAAACATTCGAGTGCAAGTGTCCTTTTGATAAAATGGCTTTTTTTCCCTTGCATTAATACCTAATAGTGGGATTGCTGGATCAAATTGTTAGTCTACTTTCAGTTCTTTGAGGAACCTCCATACTATCTTCCATAGAGGTTGTACTAGTTTGCAGTCCCACCAACAGTGTATTAAGTATTCCTATCTCTCCACATCCATACCAGCATCTATAGTTTTGGGAGTTATTGATAAAAACCATTGTCAGTGGGGATATGGGATATCTCATAATGGTTTTGATTTGCATTTCCCTGATAATTAGTGACATTGAGCATTTTTCATATGTTTATTGGCCATTAGTCTATCTTTTTTGGAAACGCTTCTGTTCCTGTCTTTTACCCACTGTCAATGGGGTTATTTAATTTTTTTCTTGCTGATTTGCTTGAGTTCTTTGTAGATTCTGGTTCTTGGCTGTTTATTGGATGTATAGCATGCAAATATTATCTCCCATTTTGTAGACTGTCTATTCATATTGCTGATTGTTTCCTTTGCTGTGCAGAAGGCTTTTAATTTAATCAGGTTCCATTTATTTATTTTTGTTGTTGCTGTGATTGCCATTGGTGTCTTCTTCATAATTTCTTTGCCTAGACTGATATCTAGAAATATTTTTCCAAAATTTTCTTCTAATATTCTTCTGGTTTCATATCTTAGGCTTAAATCAGTTATCCATCTTAATTTTAGTAAGCGGTGAGAGATATGGATCCTGTTTCAATTTCCTAAATGTGCCTATGCAATTTTCCCAGCACATTTTGTTGAATAGGGATTCTTTTTCCCAGTGTATATTATTATCTGCTTTGATAAAAATCAGATAGAAATATGTGGATGGTTTTATATCTGGGTTCTCTGTTCTGTTGCATTGGTCTATGTTACTATTTTGGTGTCAGTACCCTACTGTTTTGGTTACTATAGCCTTGTAGTATAGCTTAAAATCTGATAACGTGATGCCTCCAGCCTTTTTTTTTTTTCCTTTTTTTTTTTTTTTTTTTTTTTTTTTTTTTTTTTTTTTTTTTTTTTTTTTTTTTTTTTTTTTTTTTTTTTTTTTTTTTTTTTTGCTTAAGGTTGGCTTGGTTATTTGGGCTTTTTTGGGGTTCCAAATGAAGTACAGAATTATTTTTTCCAGATCTGTGAAAAATGATTTTGGTATTTTGATGGGGATTGCATTGAATCTGTAAATCACTTTGGGTCATATGGACATTTTAACAATGTTGATTCTGCCAATCCATGAGCATGATGTTTTTCCATTTGTTTACATCATCTGCAATTTCCTTCTTCAGTCATTCACAGTTCTGTTTGTAGAGATCTTTCATCTCCTTGGTTAAGTATATTCCTAAGTATTTTATTTTCTTTGTAGCTATTGTGAAAGATATGGAATCTTTCATTTGATTCTCAGCTTGACTCTTCTTGGTGTATAGGAATGCTACTGATTTGTGTATATTGATTTTGTAACCTGAGACTTTGCTGAATATTTTTTTATCAATTCCAGGAGTTTCTTGGCAGAATCTTTGGGGTTTTACAGATATAAGATCATATCATCAGCAAAGAGCAATAGTTTGACCTCCTCTTTCCCCATCTGGATACCCTTAATTTCCTTCTCTTGCCAGATTGCTCTGGCTGGCACCTCTGGCACTATGTTGAACAGAAGTGGTTACAGTGGGCATCCTTCTCTTCTTACATTTGCATGGAATATATTTTTCCATCACTTCACATTAAGTCTGAATAAGTCCTTGTGGGTTAGATGTGTTTCCTGGAGACAACAGATACTTGGCTTGCATTTTTTAATCCATTAAGCCAGCCTATGTCTCTTGAGTTGGGAGTTCAAGACATTCACATTTATTGAAGGAATTGAGAAGTTGGATGCATTTCTGTTCATCCTATTGGGTAGAACCTTATTCTTTTATTTCAATTCTTGTGCTATTATTATATATGGTCTGAGAGCTTTAGCTTTTGGGTACTTTTACACTGGTAAGTGTCTATTGTGCTGTTTTATGCATAATGCAGTTGTGAATACCTCCTGCAGGGCCAGTCTGGTCTTGACAAATTCCTTCAGTGTTTGCTTGTGTTGAGGAAGTATTTATTTCTCCCTCATATAAGAAACTCGGTGTTTCAGAATACAAAATTCTAACCTGGCCATCATTTTTATTTAAGGAGACTGAGGATGGAGGCCCTAATCCCTTCTGTCTTGTAAGGTCTCAGTTGAGAAGTCTGAACTTAGTCTGATGGGTTTCCTTAGTAAGTTACTTGATGTTTTTGCCTTATGGCTTGCAAGATTTCCTTCTTGATGTTACCTTTGGCCAGTCTGATGACTATGTGTCATGTGTAATGCCTCTTTGCCATCAGTCTCCTAGGTGTTCGTTGAGCTTTTTGTACCTGGATATCTAAATTTTTAGCAAGACCAGTGAAGTTTTTCTGTTGTATTCCCTCAAATAGGTTTTCCAACCCTTGTGTGTTTTCTTCTTCACCCTCAGGGATGCCTGTGATTCTTATGTTTGGCTTCTTTACATATAGAAATATTTCTTGTAGGCTTTGTTCATCCTCTTATTTGTCTTTGCTTGATCTTTGACTGACTTGTTTAATTTCAAGCTGTTGTCTTCAAGCTCTGATATCCTTTCTTCTCTCTGGTATAGTCTATTCTTAAAACTTTCCACTGTGTTGTGTATCTCCTTGAATGAATTTTTCATTTCCGGAAGTTCTGTTTGGTTTTTTTTTTTTTTTTTTAATAATTCAATTTATTTAATGAATTTTTCATTCATTTCCTGCATTGTTTTTGTGGTTTCTTTGTGTTTATTTTCCATTTTCTCTTGTATTCTGTTGAGTTTCCTTATAATTCTAATTTGGAATTCTTTACCTGTTATTTTGATATTTTAAGTTTGGTTGGTATCCATTGATAAACAGTTGTTTTTTTCTTTTTGGGGGGTGAACTTTCACTCTCGTCTTTCATACCTTGGAGTTCTTTTGCTGATTCCTTCTCACCTGGCCTGTTAATTGAGTCCTCAGGTTACTGGGCCTAACTTGCAGTCCTGTCCCTGGTCCCCGAAGATCTTACTAGGGAGAAGAGTGCTGGTCCTGAGTTGCCTATGGGGTGTTCAAGCAGATTTGACGATCTTCTCAGGTTGCTTCTGTCCTGCTATATTCACCTCTCCCAGGCTTATTCTCTGAAATGGGTGGCGGTACCTGTCAGTATGAATCAGTCATGGCCTGTTTGCTTGAATTGGACAATTCCATGATGAGCTATAGGGTTGTTCTCCCTGTAATTGGTTGATGTTTGTGTGAAAGAGCCAGCTGCTGAGATGTTCTTTCGTGCCCGTGGTAGAGTCCAGTCCCCCAGGTGGAGTGCTTGAGTACCCCAAGCTTTAGGAGGGACCTGGGAGCTCCCAGGGAGTTGCTTGATCTCCACCACCCCTGAGGTGGGGGGAGAAGCAAGGCAGTTTGTGGTTAGGTTGCAGGGGCCTGGGAAGCTTTCTAAAGGCTCGGTGGGGCTCAGAAGTTGCTTTTCCCAGGGCAGCTGCTGGTATGAGGGTCAGGACAAGCTCTCCCAGCTGTTCACAGAGAGCTGTTCTTGGGGGAGAGGGCTAGACTTAGAGTGCTAAGGCCCCGGGCTGAGATCTTTATGCCCTTATACACTAGCAGAGGTTTTCTTGGGGGAGGGTGGGGGATCCACCAAATTGCCACTCCTTGGAGGCCCCCCAGCACACTCCCATCAGGTCAATCAATGTGTGCCCCTCACCACCCAAGTCTAGCTTTCAAACCTCTTCCTAATCTGTGTATCTGACCCACTAATGTGTGTTTCTGCAAAACGCTGGCACATAGGGAGTTCCAAAATTGTGCATCCTGTTCCACTACAAATCCTTAGAGGGACAGGAGTGAAACCCACTGTCATTGGGGACCTCTGCCTGCAGTACAGATCCCTTGGAGAGAATCAGCTGCTGGGAAATTTTCCACTCAAGCTGCTCTCCCTAGTGTAATGAGTGGGGGGAGGGGCCACCATACACAGTCAGCTGGAACACCTGAGTACAAATAGTTTGGTTGTTATGGAATCAGGCCCCAGGCTATTCCTCCATGAATGCTACACCTTTATCCAATGTGGCCATTCTTCAGTGAAGAGCATTGTACACTCCCAGATCTCCATTCCTCAACATCCTACTATACTATCCTGTTGGATATGTGTGCATAGGATTCCTTACTACCCGAGTCCAGCTCCCAAACTTCTCCCCTTTACCCCTCGCAAGTTCAGTGTTCACCAGGATCAGCTTGCATATTTGAGCCATGGGCATGTGACCCTGTGAAATGCCAGTGGGCAGGAAGTTCCCAAACTGCACACTCCTCTTCACCATAATTCCTCAGGTGAAGAGGTGTGGGTCTCATTCTCTGTGAAGACCTCAGCCTGGAATGCTCACCTGTCAGAGAGAAGTGGCCATTCAAGAACTTCTTGGCTCAAACTATATTCATAGTTGTAATGAGGAGGGGGAGGATTGCTCCCGGTCATTGGTCATCCCGAGCTCAATCTGCTTTCTTGGTTGCAGTGTATAGAGGAGGTGCAGGGGAGGAAGTATCTGGGTGGGAAAAAGCCAGGAAATGGGAGGGGAATCCCTCCTTACCCTTTCACTGGGCTCTGAGCCTCTCTGGGTCTCTGAGTTTGATCCTCGCTGATCTCTTCTTTAACTTTCTCCTTTTTGGCTTTTCAATTTTTTCTGTGGGGTCACCAGCAATCTCTGATGTCTCTGTCTGTGATCCACACCTGAGCTGCGTGAGTCTTCCTTCCTCTCCTCTATTCAATATCCTGCCTTCCTGAAGGGATGACCCAACAAGCCGGAATCTCCCAGCATGAAATATTGACACTATTGAAAACTCTGGTTAAAAAGCATTCACGATTAACACCAAGACAGCCAGATATGGAAAATGGAAAAAAGAAGCTGCTGTAATAATGAAAAAATTTATTAAAAAACCTGAAACAATTTCACGAGATATTCTTGGGAAGATTAGTCAGTCCACATGTACATGTGTCAGAATGTGGATTATATGAGAGGTTTATGCCATGTTTTCAAGAAAGTAAAGATCTTACCTATATAAGGTTCAATTTTAAATGAATTCTTAAGATTTGAGGATTTGGGGATAGCAATAAATTGTGTGTGCTTATATATAGAATATATAAAGACATATTAAAACTCAATAATTAAAAGGTAAATAACACTACTAAAAATGGTCAAATATCTGAATAGATGTTTTTCCAAAGAAGATACACGAATGGCTCAAAAGCACATGAAAAGATGCTCAGTATCATTAGCTATCAAAGAAATGCAAATCAAAACCACAATGAGATTTGACTTCACACCAACCATCATGGCAATAATAAAAAAGTTTAATAAGTATATTTTTGGTAATGATATGGAGAAATGGGAACCATCGCACAATATTAATTGGGTTGTAAACTGAGATATTGGAAGGCATTGGAAGGCATTCTGGCAGTCCTCAAAAACTATATGACCCAGGATTTCACTCCTGGGCGTATACCCAAGAAAAATGAAAACATGTTCAAGCAAAAGATTGAACATGGATATCATAGCACCATTATTTATAATATCCAAAAGTGGAAACAAACCAGTGTCCATCAACCAGTGAAAGGATAAATAAAAATGGTATCCACACAATGGAATAGTATTTGGCAATAAAAGGAAACGAATTACTGATACATGGTAAAATGCAGATAAAGCTGAAACATTATACTTAGTAAAAAAAAGGTAGTTACAAAGGACCACATATTGCATTATTCCATTTATGTGAGATAGCCAAAAAGGAAAATCTATAAATACGCAGAGTAGGTTAGTGGTTGCCTACGGTTGGGGAATGATGGCTAAGTGGAGTGGAGTTTCTTTTGGCAGTAATGGAAATGTTCTAAATTGGTTTTGGTATTGAATGTATAACTCTGTGGATATATTAAAACCATCAAATTGTACATTTCAAATGGGTGAACTATGTGGTATGTGAATTATATCTCAATAAAGTTAAAAATTGTGTTTGCATGAATGAAACATTGACATTTCCCTGTGACTATCACCAAATTATATCCCCTCAGCTTTGCAATTTAAAATGCACTTTTCATATAACATGGCAGAAAATGGTAACTACTAAATAACCAGTGATCATGTCACTCTAAGTAGCAACAGTAAGGTTAAAAGGACTCTGCAGTAGGTCAGTTAGCTTAATCATAAGCATAATGAAAAATGTCAAGTTCAAAGCAGTATTTCAGACTGAATGAATAGTGCAGGTTTAAAAATGGATCATCTTATTCTTGTGAAATTCTCTATGAACTGAGAAATTGTAAGTCAATTTGTTGTGTTTGCCCAGATTGAGATGATACTGAGATTCCACACTGAAAATCCGTATCATGAGATTTTAGTTATCACAAACCATGGGCAGTATTCTTGCAATAAAGCATACACTGATAGTTTACATGCAATTTTTATTTCTTTATTTTTTTTTTTATTGTTTGTTGTTTATAGGGGTACAGGTGTTTAGGTTACGTATGATGCCCTTGCCCCCCCTTCCCCCCAAGTCCCAGTCCCAAGCGTGTCCATCTCTCGGAGGGTGCGCATTGCACCCTTTGTGTATGCATATATCCGTCCCCTCCTCCCCCTCGCCCCTCCCCCTTCCCCCTCCCTCCCTACCCGAC
>RJWJ010004917.1:0-71985 GCA_004363605.1 Indri indri
TACCTAATTATTTCCTAAATTTAATTATTAATTCTAATTATTTTTGTATATTCTTTTAGATTTCCTATGCATACAAGTATGTCATCTGTAAATAAGTTTACTTTTTCCCTTTTATTATTTCTTGCATTTCCTTTTATAGTTTTCTTACTGCTATGGCTAGGACCGTGGTAAAGTATTTAAAATAAATCATAATGTTGGAATTCTTTGCCTTCTTCCCATGATGGGGAATAAAGCACTATTTCACTAGTACTTATAAGACTTTGTAATGATGACATCAAAGTCATCATTCTATTGCCCTCTGCCTTCCTTATTGCTGTGGGAAGTCTACCGTTAGTTACTTGTCACTGCTCTGTAATAATGCTACCCTTAAACTCTTGTCTTTTTTTCTTTTTTTTTTGGTGATTTGCAATTTCACTAACATATGAGAAAGTGTAAAGTTTTAAAATATATTGCTTTGGATTCATTGTGCAACCTAAACTTTAAGATTCTTGGCTTTTATCAAAAAATCCATGCTGCTCCCAGATTCTGTAAATATTTCTTTCCTCTCTGATAGTTTCTTTACGTTTTTCTTGGTGAACTCAAATATATGAGAATTTAATATTCTATTTTTCAATCCTTACAAACTTTGTCCATTTTTTAAATATTAATAATAATGAGACAGCTGGGTGATTATTTTAGATTACATCACTGCAGTTATTACCTCTTTATTCAAGTAAGGGTGTTTTTTTTGAGACTTCTATTTTTACATAGTCACATCATACATGAAGAAAATAGAGAGTCAATATTATTATTATTGCCATAGTTAAGGATTGGTTTATTAAGAAATCACAATAAAACATGTTTTTTGACAAACTGATACAATACAATGGATAAAATAAATATTTACTGTTTTTTCCAGAAATAGCATGGGTTTCTCATACTTAACCTAGTTTCTCATTTTAAAGTATATAGATAGATAGATATAGATATAGATAGGTGTATGTTTTCCAAGTTCAGAACTCTATCACACCCTCAAGTTTCAGAGGCCTATACTCAAGACTTGACATTTGTACTTAAGTATATCAAACTTAAACCTTCTTAAAAGAAAATTTATGATTTTTCTCCAAAAACTGTTTTTCTTTGCACGTAATTCTCATTTTACTATTGGCATAATTATCCATCTAGTCACTCAGGTCAAAACTTTAGGAGTCATTTTTAATTCTCCCTTTCCCTCACTCCCTACATCACTTAGTCCACTGAAGACATGTTGGTTATATTCACAAAATTTACCTCCTGAATTTACCATTCTCTCCATGTTCACTGTTACTCATCTAGTCCAAACCACTATTATTACATTCCTGAACTTCTTCAATAAACCTTTTATTATTCTTTTTTGTTCCAATCTTATCCCATTCTGGTACCTCTTTTAGGTAGCAGGCAGAGTGATCCTTAAAAAGGTAAATCAGATCATATTTTGCAACTGCTTAAATGCTTCCATTATTTTCTCACTCTAATTAGAATAAAATTCCAGACCTTTTCAGAATCCTTATGGCCTTATTTGTCCTCTTCAGCCACAAATTATGTCACTTTCTTCCTCATTGACAACTTGTAATAGCACGTGATTTTTTGTTATACATTGGAAATACCAATGCATTTCCTACTAAGGCAGTTTTCAATTTTCAGTTACTTCCTCTCAACATTCTTCTTGCCACAGATATGTAAATTACTGGCTCTTTAGCATCACTTTTTACGGAAGTATTTAAGGAAGTGTCATGAGGACAGAGCAAACAAGTGGACTTTCACTTCCCAAACCTAAGAAAATTTGAGCATCAAAAAACAATGGAAACGATGGGTTATAAAATGTATGTGTTCAGAAAGAAAGCAAAAAAGAAAAGAGGAAACACTCCTCTCTTTAGTGGAAGGCCAACCAATAAATACCAAAGAAATGGTGGAGTTAGAAAAGTTATCGTTTTTCAATCACCAAAGTGATAATTAGTTACATCAAAAATCAGAGACGGATGCTAAGGTTGTGGGAAAAGTTTGATAAAGAATAGGATATGCATACAATTTCAGTATATTTTTCCAGCAATCCCTTGTCCCTCACAAATGATAAAAAATAGTAATTTTAGAATGAAGAAACCGGGCAAACATCAACTTAATCAATGTATTAAAGTTAAAATTATAAATGGACCAAACCTATCCCATGGGCCTTTTTATAGGAGGCACCAAGAAGGACACAGCACAAGTCTGTGACATTCACAATCTGTCCAGATGCATGATCTGAATCTCATCATGAAGAAACAGCAGACAAACTCAAAGTGAGGAACATTCCACAAAAAACTGAGCTGCACTTTTCAAAAATGTTAATTTTGTTAAGACAAAGAAAGGCTAAGAAACTATTCCAGAGTAAAAGAGATAAAACAGATATGACAAAAAGTGAACTATAAGATCCAAGATTGGTTCCTTGGCCGTGAAAAAATTTGTCTATACAGGACATTATTAGGACAATTAGTTAAATTTTACTATGGAGTATGGATTTAAAAATGTGCTGTATCAAAATTAACTTTCCTGATTTTGATTTTTGTTTCATATTTGTATAAGAGAATGATCTTATTGTAGAAAAAACATGCTATTGTATTTTGGGATAAAGTGGCAGTCAGGTATACAGTTTACTCTGAAATGGTCCAGATCTATGTACCTTGGGCTAATTGTGAATTTTTAAAAAGTTTACATGGGATTTAACCACCCAAATTTTGAATCATGTTACCCACCTCGACGTTGGATTTCACCACTTTGTGGGTAGATTTCTGATAACTCAATGTACCTAGTACATGTTCTAAAAAATTTTTTTTCCATTATAAAATGATTGATATGCCAGAGAGGTAAATCAAAAAATGCTTATGTATTGGAGCCAAACATATGGCAACCACCTGAAAAATAGGTCAAAAAAATAATCACAAGTTTGACTACTGCTATAATAACTTTAAAACTGTTAGTATTACCTTCTGGCCTATAAAAATAATGAAGGTTGGGAAAACTCTACAGTAAATATTTTGATGGTTTCTCATACAACTTTATAACCCTCTTCTGTTTATAACTTCAAAGAAACTGTTTTTGGGCTTTGTGATGTTTTTAGTATTTTATCAGTTGTAAATGAAATTCAGCTTTTCTATTGAAATTGCTAAGAAGCTAGACTATAGATCTTTGGAAGTGGTATTCATTAAATACATTAAGTATTATGCAACGCTAAAGCTTTGATTTAAAAGTATAATATAAAAAGTAGTAGTTAAAAGATGGACTTGTTGGGGATAAGATTTTTTTGTTAGAATTGTGGAAAACACATAATAAGATGACAAAAAGTAACTGCCTATGCAATGTCATATTAATTTGCCTATTAAAACATACATTATAAGATATTAAATAATATTTACTGAACAAAAACATTAATTATCACCAACTGTATGATGAGCAAAGAGCTATATGCTGGTGGTTGTGCATACTCTTATTCCCACATTCGAACACATCATAAACGAACACACAATTAAACAAGGAGCAGATTATGGCAGCAGAGGTTTCAGTGAGGACGAATACTCGAGGGCACTATCTCACTTGGCATATGAGGGGCTTTCTAAGTAGTTCACCCAGGCTGAAGAAAAGATTGTACTCTGGGGCCTCGAGGAAGATGAGCTGCTTTATCTTTACTCTTGAAAAGTATCCCCATTTTCTATCATAAAATTAAGACAATTAGGCAAATTGGAAAATGCAGAGCACCATTTGTTTCTTTGCATAATAATGTTGATGCATTAGGAGAGAAGAAATAAAACCACATTTCTGTTCATCAGATATATACGCTATTTTTCAGACTTCGCAGATTTGGCAAAATATAACACGTGGTTCTCTCAACTCTGTTCTTTCTTAATTTTTAAACCTGGACATTTTTTTTCACAGAAATTCAATCCTTATGCTCCTCATTCCTTTCCACTTAACTCATCAAAATGTGGCTCTACATAGTATATTTGACATTCAGCATAAATTTGATTCTTTTTTTCCCTAAAACATAGGAAGCTGTATTTTGCCAATGGTAAACAAATCAAAATATTCAGCTTCAGACTAAATTCATCAAGAAGTGTATGTTTATGTGCCTGTGTGTGGATGCTACTTTTGGCAAAACAAATTTCTCCCGTTCTAAAACCTTTACTGACATGATAACAAGTGAATTGAAGAACAGGGAAAGAAACAATACACATACATTCAGCATGAAAAAGTCATCCTTATAAAGAAGTCAAGAAAACAATGAATTTACAACATATAATATAATTACTAGATTCACTCCCAAATTCTGTTTCTTCCAGTGGTTAACTTGCATTCATTGGTATTAAACATTTTATACATTAATTTTCAGGAAAAATAACAATATTCCTGGAAACAATGTCATTTGTTTTATACATGTTACCTATTTCTTAATTTTCAAATAATCTTGAGAATGAACAATTATTTACATTATATAAATGAGAAATTTAAGGCATTGAAAGTTTAAGAGTCTCCATCAGTTGCTCACCTATATTAAGTGACTGATTCATATCCAGATCTCATGGATTGTGAAGTATAGGAACTTTAGAATACCTTATACTTTTTCATTCCACTTAGGTTATGGAACTCTATTATCTTATAATTCATTTAAAGTGAACAATTGGTTTGATCTGGCGCCATATGAATTGAACCTTTGTTCAGTTATATTAGAAACATGTAAAAGATCATCTATTTTGATAAAATTTAATGCTTCCTTATGTAATCTTAAGTAGTTTACGATAACATCAAAAGGGTTTAAATTTAAGAACTAATATTAAAAGTCCTGGTTTTCACATTTAAACATCATTTTTCTTGCCAAAGATTAACATCCTAAAGTTTAAAAAATTCTATTATTGCATTTATTAACAGCACAATTAAGATTATAAATACTAAACAATACTAAATGGATGTTTCTGATAAAAAGCCAAGGGAGTTCCTTGGTAAATACTCCTTATCTAGAAGTTTCCATGAAGATTATTTGAAAGGCATTTTCTGCATGAAATTCTTAGTAAAATGTGGTTAAAGAACTAGACAGAGAAATCATCTTGCTATTAGAACTTAGGTCTTAAAAGCTATTTTTGATTTTTCGTTGCAGAAACTTAAAGAATATGCACATTTATGGATTAGAAAATATAAGGGAAAATCATTCTGTATTAAAATTAATACTGAATTGAATAAATATATAGATGATTGTTTTGTTAATTTGTCACAAAAACATGGAATTTTTTCCCAAAAATAAGATGTTAGTTTTATTTCACATTAGACAATAAGAAAATGATTTAAGTTTCATTTGACAAGATATTTCACTAGTGGTGATGATAATTATGACACGATTGATGTGTATGCATGTATCCTGAATATGTGACAGAGTTTAAAACTAAAAGAATACTGGGTTGGAGTACTAACATAGGGTAAACAATTAGATTCCCATAAAAGATGAATCAGAAGCAGCGTTTAGCAAATCAGTTTGACCCAAAAGTCGGCACCTGCTGCTGGATGAGAGCATTTATCCTTATGGATGAATAATGTGTTAGATAAAATTTACAAAGAGGCAGCTTTTAGTTCAAGTTTAGAAATATTGTTTAAGGAAACAGCTACCTCCAAATAAGAAATAAGCCTTTGAGGTGCACATATCTTACTTCCCAGAATAGCTGTATTTTTTGTTATGTCCATATCCTATTATATTACTAATTGCAATGTATGTTAATAATCATTGCTTCCAAATCTCCTTAAGACATCTATTCTCTTCTGAAGAGATGGTCCTGTTTTATTCAATTATGTATCTTAGTGTGAGTCAAGTTTCATGGAAGGTCATGACCATATAATAGTTTTGTGAAATAATCCAAGAATTATAACAGTTTGATAAATTATGATGATTTCTTCTGTTTCTGTCACACTTTGTGAGAACCATTTCAACATTCTCTGTCTGGAAGAGAGGTAAAAATTTTCTCTTTGGATGTGATGCAAGATTAGATAGTCAGGAATGTCAGAGTAAGGAGTTCCAAAAGTTAACTCCTCCATAAAAGCAAGAACATTGGCAAAAATGTAAAAATTCTGAAAATGAACAAAAGGCTTGAAATAAACCAAAGACTGTTTATTCAATGAAAAGTGGTAAGTCTTAGTTACAGCGGCAAGATTTGTGTCATTGTAACTTTCCCTATCCCGATCTCCTGTTCTTAGGTCTACAGTAGACTAGAAAACCAAAAATCATGCAAATACAGTGGCTATACAAACCAACAGCCTAACAGCTATTGAAGGAGAAGCAATGGGTATGGAACTCCTCAAAGTCCCCACCTGAGAGAATTGTCAAAATTTGTTTGATCCGTTGGGCACTTCCTTAAAAGTCTCCATTTTCAGGATTGTTTTTATTTGAACTAAATTGGAGCTTACTCTGTCTAAACAGCCTTATCTTTAGGGTGTTTGTTGAAAATAATCCAAGGCAATTTAACATTACAGATGCCTGAGATAGCAACATACGCTGGGGTTAATAGGAGGCAGATAAAAACACTTGGAAGGAAAAACTGGGGTACGTTATGTTTACATGGGACTTTCAAAAACTCTGACATATTCGTGAGAATACACAAGGCCACAGAAAAGTATGTGGTTGTGGGGATACCCAGCAGATATCTGAGAATACCCTAATATCTTACCTATGGTTGATCTTGAGGCTCCGCATAAATAAAAAGTTAAGGCTAAGACAGAGTTGTAAACTACCTGTGGAGCTTTGAACACATGCCCAACTATACACGTAAGGCATATTAGCAAAGGCTGGGAGACATATTAATTCAAGACACTTAAGGAAATCTCTATTCAATTATTAGCTTACTGCTAAGCTAACAGAGACTTCAGCTACTGTATGCTGAACAATGTACAGATAGATAAATAGATAGGTAGATAAAGAATACAGACCATAGAAAATTATTCCAGAAAAGTCATGAAACAAACAGCAATTTCAACAACAGGCAACTGCAACAAACCCAGGGTTCTCCTTTCCAGAGCTACTACATTATATTATTTAAAATGGCAATATAAAAGGAATGAAACATGCCAAGAAACAGGAAAGTATGGACCAATAACAGGAGGAAATACTGTCAATACAACAGTCCCTGAGGAAGCCCAAACATTGGGTTTATCAGACAAAGACTTTAAATCAGCTATAATAAATATGTTTAAAAATTAAAGAAAACAATGTCGAAAAACTTAAAGGAGAGAATGAGAATGTTGTTCTCAAATAGAGAACATCAATACTGAGACAGAATTCTATATTGCTCACATTACAAATTCTGGAGTTGAAATTACAATAAAACAACAAAAATACACTCTTTGGGCTTTACAACAGATTTTAACTGGCAAAAGAATCAATGACCTTGAAGATAGCTTAATTTATATTATCCAGTATGAGAAAAAGAAAGAAACAAGAATAAAGAAAAAGAAATAGAGCCTCAGAGACCTGTGAGACACCACCAAGTATGTCACCAAACACATAGTGGAATCCTCACAGAGACGGAGAGCGAGAGAAAGAGGAAAAATATATTTGAAGAAATGACGGCTAAAAACTTTGTAATTTATTGAAAACATTAAACTGCAGTCAAGAAACTCAGTGAACTACAATTGGATAACCACAAAAATATGCAGACCTAAACATATCATAATAAAACTATCAAAAGCCAAAGTCATAGAAATAATCTTGAAAGCCACAAGAGAAAAGAAATTCATGGAACACAAGGGTCTTCAAGACTATTAACAGCTGACTCTTCCTTAGAAATTATGGAGGCCATGGGGCAACAGGATGACACATTCAAAGTATTGAAAGAAAAAAAAAAAAGACTGTAAAGCAAGAATACTATATCCAGCAAAACGATCTTTCAAAAGACAAAGAAGGAACTTCTGGTTTTTGGTCCACCATAGAAGAAGCTTGGAAATTGACCCTCCATTCTAACAATAAGCAAAAAGCTAGAAAACCACCCCCCAAAACTCAAAAATTACTCAGAGTAGTGAGTCAGAAAAGTGAAGTCACAGGGCAAACTCTTGCCCCCAAATTGGAAAGACAGACAGGCAAATACAGTGAATCAACAAGCTACTAAAGCAAAAATCCATGAAGAGAAATTTCCGTGGGAACCAGTGCTAGCGTACAGACACCTGCAATAATAATTGATGAATTTCTAGAGTCTCAATGTAGACAAGTCTTGGAAATAAAAACTCCATGGGGACCCAGGTATCAGGACCTCTCACCAAACTTTTGTGAGTTTTACCTCCTGGAGCTCTCCTAGCCTCTCACAGTGAATATCAGAGGAAAATCCCCTCGTGTTTTTGGCAAGGGGAGAATAAAAAGGAACTGCTTGGGAATAAGACAAAGCCTTCCAGTTCTTCTTAGCAAGGTCTGCCCTAAGTAGAAACTATTTAACCTGAGTCTAACCTATTGGAATTTTATCAGAGCCTAAGAGACTTATAGGAAGGGAAACATCCAATTCCAATCAGCTCTAGTCTTCTACATGGAGGAAGGGAAATACCCAATTCCAGCTCACTCTAGCTAACCTGTCCCACCTAAGGTGGGGAAGGCACTGAGAAGCAGTTGTGAAGCTTACAGTCCAGGCACGGGTTCAATAAAAGACTAATACCTAATTGCAAGACTATAGAATGCTTCTCTTCCTCCTTTATCACCATGTTTCTAAAATCCTATTTATAACAGTACATTTTACCCAGTACATCATGTCCAGCCATCAATAAAAAAATTACAGGCATGCTTAAAGGCAAAAAACACAGTTTAAAGAGACAGAGCAAAAATCAAAACCAGACTCAGATATGGCAGGGAATTTGGAATTATCAGACTTGGAATTTAAAACAATTTCAAACAACTATGATTAATATACTAAGGGCTCAAAAGGTTAAAACAGACAGTGTGCAAGAACAGATGGCGAATATAAATACATAGATGAAAATTTCAAGAAAGAAACAAAAAAGAAATGCTGAAGATCAAAAACACTGTAACAAAATGAACAATGCCTCTGATGGGCTTATTAGTTGACTAGACACAGCTGAGGAAAGAATCTCTGCACTTCAGGATATCTTAATAGTAACTGCCACACTGAAAAGCAAAGAGAAAAAGGGAGAATGAAAAAACAGGGCAGAACATCCAAAACTGTGGGACAATTATCAAAACTATAACATATTTATAATGGGAATACCAGGAGGAGAAGGAAGACAGAAAGGAACAGAAGCCATATTTAAAGCAATAATTACTGAGAATTTCCCCAAATTAATGTCAGACAACAAACCACAGATCCAGGAAGTTCAGAGAACACCAAGCAAAATACATGCCCCTCCCCGCAAAAATGTACAGCAAGAGCTTGGCACAGTGGCTCACACCTATAATCCTAGCACTTTTGGAGGCCAAGGCAGGAGGATTGCTTGAGGCCAGAAATTTGAGACCAGCCTGAGCACCATAGCAAGACCCTGTCTGTACAAAAAAATTGAACAATTAGTTGGGCATGCTGGCATGCTTCTGTAATCCCAGTTACTTGGGAGGCTGAGACAGGAAGACAGCTTGTACTCAGGAGTTTGAGGTTGCAGTGAGCTATGAAGAGCCCACTGCTCTCTAGCCTGAGCAACAAAGTGAGACCATGTCTCAAAAAAAAAAAAAAAATACACACACACACACACGAACACATATATGGCTAGGCTAATCATATTCAAACTACAGAAAATCAAAGATAAAGAAAAATTCCTTTAAAAAGCCAGGCAGCAGGTAAGAATTATATCTGACATGACTTAGAAACTATGCAAGCAATAAGAGACTGGAGTGAAATATTTAGAGTGTTAAGTGCAAAAACCTACTAACCTAGAATTCTACACCCTGAAAAGTTGTCATTCAATAGTGAAGGGTATATTAATATTAAGACATAGAAAACAAAAGTTGAATTTGTTGCCAGTATACCCGCCATGCAAGAAATGTTAAAAGAAGTTCTTTAAAGAGAAGGAATATGATATAGTTCAGAAATTCAGGTTCACATGAAGAAAGGAAGGACACCGGAAAATGAATAAGTGGAGGTAAAATTAAAAAAATAATTTTTTATTCTCAACTGATCTGACAGCTAACAGGTTATTCAAAATAATAATGGCATGTGCATCTCCTAAGTATGGGACATCTGAATATGAACTGTAGTTTCAATGTTAAATTTCCTGATTTTAATAAATAAACTGTGGTTATGAAAGAAAGTCTTAGTTCATCCAGGCTGCTATAACAAAATATCATAATCTGGGTGGCTTATAAACAACGGAAATTTACTTCCAACAGTTCTGGGCCCTGGGAAGTTCAGGATCAAAACACCAGCAAATTCAGTTTCTGGCCAAATCTTTCTGACTCATAGATAGTGTTTTTTTGTTATGTCCTTACATGGTAGAGGGGCAGGTGAGCTCCCTGAAATGTAAGGGCACCAATCCCATTCATAAGGTGACCAAGTCACCTCCCAAAAGCCCCACCTCCAAATACCATAACACTGAAGATGAGATTTCACATGAATTTTAGGCAGGGCACAAACATTCAGTCTAGCCCAAAGTGTCCTCTTCTCAGAAAATATTCACTTAACTCTTAAATGGCAATTGGGTACAATTTCTCCAATGTAATTTCAGTTGTTTAGACACACGCGCGTACACACACACACACACAAAAGTTTTACAACATGCATTTTTAAACTGTCAAAATCTAGTCAAATAACATCACTCCACTTTATATATAATAGAAAACTCAACAATATACATTGCCTTCCCTCTTTTAACCTCTGTACTAATGTTTTTACACATTTTAGGTTTACATATATTGTTATTATTTTTGCTTTACTCAATTTTATTGCTATTGAAATTCAAAAGAAAATGTTTTATATGCACCACTGCATTTAATATCTTGGTGATCTTTTATTTGTGAAGATTTCAGTTTTCTTCATGAAGCACATTCTGTCAGCCTGAAGAATTTCATTTTCCATCTTCCATAGTGTACATCAGCTAGTGATAATATCCTTCATATTACCTTATCAGGTATATTTTTGTTAGATATTAAAATGTAGGTTGATGTTTATTTTCTTTCAGTATTTTAATAAGTTTCTGCCTTTCATTTATTACAATGAAAGATTAAACATAATTCTGATTGCCATTGTCCTATGTAATGCCTCCCATATCTGGCTGCCTTTAAGGTTTTTCTCTTTATCATAGGTTTTGAGCAATTTCATTATATTATGCCTTAATGTAATGTTCTTGAGTTTTTCCTGCTTAAGATTACTGAGCTCCTTGGATATCAGAGTTTACAGTTAGCTTCAAATTTGGAAATAAATTTAGCCATTATTTTTTCAAATATAATAATTATTCTGTACCA
Source organism: Indri indri (assembly GCA_004363605.1). NCBI lineage: Eukaryota > Metazoa > Chordata > Mammalia > Primates > Indriidae > Indri > Indri indri. The sequence goes on from RJWJ010004917.1 coordinate 11,414, forward strand.
CCCAATTCCCCCATTTTGCCCTGGGACATGAATTACATGTATTTGTACATTGAACTACACAATATTTTCCCACAGGTTACTGGATTCCATTCACTATTCTCCAATGTGTTCTCTCTTTTTGTCATCTCTCTCTCTCTCTCAATAAAGTGTCAAATTCTTCATTTCCATGTTTATCAACCTTTTATTTAACACTATTTTATTTGCTTTTTAGCCCATTCTATGAATTTTCCAAAAAAAAAAAAAAGATCAGATATTCTATTTTCAGCTCTGGAAGTAACCTTTGTTAATTTTTATAGTTTAAATTTTTCTTCATGCTATGTTTTCCATTGCATCCTTCAGTATATTTATGATAACTGTTTAAAATCCTTTCCTTAGAATTCCATTTACTCTGCCATTTCTAGCTCTGTTTCTATGACTGATTTTTTCCTGACTATGGTTCACACATTCTTGATTCTTTTCTGGTTTAGTCCTTGTTGATCAGATGCTACACATTGTGTTATGTTTTTTAATGTAAGTGTTATGTTGTTCCTTTAAAGCATATTGCAAGCATTTTGATACTTAAGTTACTTGCAAATCAGCTTGCTTTTTGTAACATTTGATTTTAAACTCCATTAAGATGCTTCTAGCACAGCTTTTACTCTACTGCTAGTTTAGACTTACTACTAAGGTATGACCTTCTGGGATCTCTACTGAATTCCCTGGGTGCTCACTGACTTCTCTGTATTATGACTGGTTGGAATTCAAATGTCTCCCAGTCCTATATATTCTGGAAATTTTTACCTAATAATTCTTTTGCAGTTTTTATTGGTTTGTTTTGCCCAGTCTTATGGAGTTTCTCTGTGTATGTGCAGTTTTAGTATTCAGACAGAGACTCAAGAGGCCACGCAAGATTTCTGGAACTTTTTCTCTGAATATCTCATTCATCTCCAGTGCTTAGTCCCACAGATTTCAATCTTGTTGGTTTCCTTGAACTCTTTTCTTCCTCAGCTCAGTGAAACTCCCTTCACTATCTGCGTGGTTCTCACCTCCATGAACAGCAGTGTGGAAAGATGATCCAGAAAAAAAAAAAAATCGAACTTATTTATTTGTTTCCCTTCTCTCAGAGTTCTAGGTCTTGTACTGACCATTGTATGTTATCTATTAAATGAAAGTAGCTTTTTCGTATAATTTTTCCAGTTTTCATGTACTTTACAGTGGACGGGTGAAATCTAGTTCTGGTTACCTCAACATAAATGCAAGTAGAAGCTACTATGTAGACTAATACAAAACAAGATTATATGGACTAGTTTAGTGTATTTGGCACTCTGAGCATGAATGCTATGGTATTTCTTGTGTAGACAATGACTCTAAACATTTTTCATAAGACCACCCACTCTTTATTGCCAAATATTTGGCTTCTGTTTGATATTTTAAATTCAACATACTTCTTTTAATGTAATATAAACATGCTTCCTCTTTCAACACCTTCAAATTTTGGTTAATGTCACATTTGTGAATGTAGAACATGTTTTTAAAATAGAAGTTGGTTTATATTTGTTTAAAAATTAATTTATTTTTTAATAAAAAGCATTTTTGATCAAATAAAAAATAAAGCATGTTTTTCCAGCTAAGAAGAACATATGGACTTTTGAAGATTGTCTATTTTCTGGACTAACATGGTGATTGTACAGATTGTCTTAATTTTCTTGGTATTTCTCAGTTCATGGGTGTCATGACTAGCTATGGAATTCTTGTATCCATAACAATTTAACAAATGTTCTTCCCCTTAGTTTAAATTTATTTTGTGAATCTTTGAGTTAAAGGGTTAAGGGGAGAATGGAAGGTAGGTTATTAAATTTCTCAAGTTCCAAATGCAATCCCAATCATCGTAATTTTTCATTTTCCACTAGGTCATTGTGGCACATCTTGATATGTTGAAAGGTTAGTATCTCTTAATTTCAAGGTGTTATCAAAACAGTCCCTTTCTTTTTACTGCACGTGAACTGTAATGTTGCATGTACTAGATTTATGTGCTCTGTATTCCTTCTCAGTGTAACGTAAAGAAGACCAATTTGAATTTCTGTTTTATTAAAAAAAAAAAATCTACCAATACACACCTTAGCTGGACTAATTAAGAACCCTAACTGGTTAGCTTTGATAGCCTCTCTAAATATCAGGCATGTTTTCTAGTAGGTATTATGGTTGGTGAAATACTACTCCCCACTCACTTAATAACCAACCTCAGAATGTGACCTCTTTTGGAAATAGGGTCTTTACACATGTGATTAGTTAAAGATTTAGAGATTAATTATCCTGGATTTAGGGTGGGTCTAAATTCAATGATTGGTGTTTGTATAAGTGGAGGAGATAACAGAGAAAGTCACACAGAGAAGGCCATTTGAAGATGGAGCAAAGATTGGACTTATTTGGCCACAGGCTGAGGAATGCCTGGGATCACGAGTAGCTGGAAAAGGCAAGTAATTATTCTTCCCTAGAGCCATCAGGAAAACCTTGGCCATGTGGAAACCTTGATTTTGGATTTCTAGTCTCCACGACTCTAACAGAATAAATTTCTATTGCTTTAAGCCACCAAGTTGCGGATATTTGTTATGGAAGACCTAGGAAACTAATACAGACTATGTTTTTTTAAAAAAAATCTTGAATCATATGCCTCCTATTAATTTAAACATCTCTAAAAATCACTTACAAAACATATTCTTGATGACAAAACACAGAACAAATATAAATATACCGAAGATAGGATTGACACAAACAATAGAATACATTGTCCACTTAAACCACATATTTTGATGTTGGGTTTTAGTCAGGTATTTTATGTCTGGCTGATTCTATACCTCCGGTGACTATGGTAAACTATGAAGATGTTGAGTTTGCTAGTCAGTTAGCTTTAGCTCTGTTCTTCCCAACATGATTTATCATCAGACTTCCAATTCCAGACAATTTCACAAGGGAATTTTTCTGTATGTGCATTTTATGTATGAGAGAGAAGCTGTTCTACTTTTCCCAGCTTTCCAAGAATAAAGAACTCTGTAATTGACCCAATCAACACTGAAAATTACTATATCAAATATTATGGTTAAGTGTGTCTTTACGTGATAATAATTGAAGAAAAAACTAGACTTCAGTACCGTTTTATTATCTGCAATGAAGTAACCACCATCGGTAGGATTATGTTACTTAAATTGTGATCTCCACAAGAAAATAATTGGTATTCTCTCCAACAAAGGGTTCTGTGGTGATAAATATATGGTTAAATAAATTTAAATATGTTTCTTTAAGGAAACCTCTACTTTAAGAAACTAGTATGTATTTTGAATCTTCAAGAAGAAAAATAAGCAACATTTCTCAAACTTATTTGCCCTTTTAACACAGTTTGCATCGAATATCTATAATAACTTCAAGTCCAAGTTCTCTGGAGAGCATCGTTTGGAAGCAGCACTTTTACAGGTTGGTGGTATTATGAGCTTTTATAGTAATCATGACATAATACTTACTACTACATAAGATTTTCTTATTTTTTCATAGTACTTGCATAATACTAATTCTTACATATTTTCTTCATTCTAGGCACGGTTCTAGGCATTTTCTTTTATTAAGTCATTTAATCTTCTCAACCACCTTTTGAAACAGGTAAAAATAAATATCCCCATTTGACATAATTAAATCATGTGTCCAGTGTAACATAGATTATTAGCGTTAGAGCAGGAATTTGGAACTTAGGCTATCTAGTTACAGAGTTTATGAATTTAAACTGCAATAAGAATTTATGGGCAAATATTGAAGCTTGATAAAGGCAAGAATAAATAAATAAAGTAAATCAGTGTTTCTTAACTAGTTTTGATTCCCCTCATTTGGGAATTCAAAGAAAGCCACAGAATCTATCCTCATTACAATGTAAACATTTATATTCAAATACATGTTTATTCTATTTCTGGGCCATTTACAATCTCCTAAATTATCCAGTAGACACCAGGTTGAGAAATCATGAATTTAACTACTTTTGTATGATGTATGACTAAATTAATAGGTGCCAGATCAAAAATAAATATTAGAGTATATTAGTGTGTAGTAGAAGAAAAAGAAACTTTCCAGGTTGAGTTCTGGGAAAGGAAAGTATTCCATACCATTCAAAGGGCTGAAATGTTATTCAGACTGATTTTGTTGCTCATTTGTTAGCTTTGACAATTTTTATTTCTTTTTCCATAATTTTCTAAGAAATTATTTGAGCAACTGAAAATTCTTATTTTGAATCAAAATACTCATTGGTGACCTGGAAGGATAGGACAGATCTCTGATCCATTCATTTACTCTGATTTAATTTTCTGTAATTTTCTGTTTCTATTTGAATTTGATTTGGGTTATTAATTTATTCTTATAGGAAAAATGTAAGTTAAAATTCTGATGTAGTTTCCTAATTAAAACAGTAAAATAACATAAAGTTAAGATAAAATTAAATAGGTTTTTATTTCAATATCCAATCAGAGCATAAAAGTATTTTTTATAATTTAAATGAAAATATTTGTAGACTAGCACTTGACTATACCAAAATATACAATTCATTTATGATAGAATATTTAATGTTTTCAAAATAAGTACTGAAATGTGGATTACTTGAATGCAACCTGGCATAATGAAATGAGATGAAAATTGGAGGAGGATAGACCTGGGTTCAAAATCATTTATCAGTTCAACAAATATCCCTTGAGTATGTTTTCTGTAGTTTAAATCTTATGCTACTTGGAGTAGAGATTACATCTTCTTCTGCACTATACGCTTTTAAGTACCCTGCATTCTAATAGTTTACCATTTATGGTTTGTATTATCAGGGTCACTTCTCTTTCTTTATGTTAATAGGAATAACAATTTACCCCGGCCTAATGATCTAATTACTTGTTTATTATAAATAACATGGCAACACATAGACAGCAACTTACTGGAGTCTATCACAATGCCTGTGACTCCATAAATATCTGTTGAATGATTGTATATATGAATAAGTAAATAGCTGACATTCTGAGAGTTAAAAAACATAAAATATGTTATAGCATATGCCAGTGTCCAGTGCACAGTAATTACTGAAAATGTATTTTTTCTTTTTCCTCTTTTTCTTTCTGTATAATTTCATAATGCCCAGGAAGTCTCAAGTTAACAATAGGATTTTGTGTGCATGACACTTAATAAACTTGAGAGCAATGAACACCTTTGGGTGAACAGTGTATTCTTTCTGAATGTCTCTTCAGTGCTTGCCTTATTGTTGTAAGCAATATTCTCAAATTCTAGGTTTATTTGTAAAAATACAATGATTTATCAAAACCCTACTATATAAAGAAACTTGTTTTGAGTACCATGAGAGCTTACTGTACAGGGAAGACCAAGTTCTTTTAAAAATTATAATACTTTAGAGGAGACAAAGCAAGCTCAGTCCTTACAAATACTACCAAAGGAAAAACATAACCAAATACGACTTCCCAGTGCCAAAAGGAAGGCCAGAACAAAGGACATGTCTGGAACCAGATGGACTTAGTTTGTGGAGTTTAATGGAGATAAAATTACTTTTCTCCTGTTAAATGTGATATCCATTTCTTGAGCAACTTGTATAGTACAAGGAGTTCTACATATGATATTTTATTTTATCCCTAAAATAATCCAGAGTAGATTTATCCTTTCGTATATTATAAAATTAAAAGAGATGTTAAATAATATTCTTAACATTACATATTTTAAAATAATATAGCCAAGATTTGAGCTTGAACTCCATAACCATGACACGGCCATCAGCTTTGGTAGAAATCCCAGAAACACAAATCAGATGCTTTCAGTTAGGTAATATATACATTAGAAAATTAGTGGTTTTAAAAACTGGGATTCTAGAATTTGGGCAGCCTGAAAGCTTGGAAAAGGCAAGGCTTGGGTCAGTGATGTCATCAAGGCCAGTATCTTTCTTCTTTGTTCAGTTGCCCAAGATGTGTGTCTTTTTTTTTTAAATAGATTTTATTTGTAGAACAATTTTAGGTTAACAGCAAAACTAGAAGGAATGCATAGATTTCCCACATACCCCCTGCTCCCAATACATGCATACCCTTGCCTATCCCACACTAGAGCTGTACATGGGTTATAATCCATGAACTTATTTTGACACATCATAATCACCCCAAGTCTATTGCTTACATCAGGGTTCACTCTTGGGTTTTGTATATTCTATGAGATTGGACAAATATATAATGAAATACATCCACTATTATAGTTTCATAGAGAGTATTTTCACTGACCTCATCCTCTTTGCTCCTCCCCTCATCCCTAGGCTCCACCTTCAACCCTTGGCAACTGCTCCAGATTAGCTTCGGGAAAGTAGATACATATACTTAGTAATATGTGTTCAAGTTTCTTTCTTGTCTTTTCAAGGCTTGACAAAACTTTTTTTTTTTTTTTTTTTTTTAGCACTGAATGGTATTTCATTGTCTGGATGTACCACAGTTTATTTATCCATTCACCTAATTAGTTTGCTTCCAAGTTTTGGAAATTATAAATAAAGCTGCTATAAACATCTGTGTTCAGGTTTTTGTGTGGACATAAGTTTTCAGTTCCTTTGAGTAGATAGCAAGGAGGGAAATTGCTGGATCATATGGTAAGAGTGTGCTTAGTTTTGTAAGAAACGTCCAAACTGTTTTGCAAAGTAGCCGACCGTTTTGCATTTCTACCAGCAATGAATGCCAATTCCTCTTGAGCCACATCCTCACCAGGATTGGGTGTTGTCAGTGTTCTGTATTTTGGTCATTCAAATACATATGTAATAGTATATCATTGTTGTTTCAATTTGCACTTTCCTTATGACATAGGATGTAGAATATCTTTTCATATTCTTATTTGATATCTGTTTATCTTCTTTGGATGAGATGTTTGTTAAGGCTTTGGCCCATTTGTTAATTGAGTTGCTTATTTTCTTATTGTTGAGTTTTAAGAGTTCTTTGTATATTTTAGATAGCAGTAGTTTATCAAATATGTGTTTTGCAAATTATTTTTCCCAGTTGTTGTCTTGCCTTTTTATTCTCTTGACAGTGTCTTCTAAAAAGAAGAAATTTTTAATTTTAATAAAGTTCAACCTATCAATTGCTTCTTTCCTGAATCATGCCTTTGGTGTTGTATCTAAAAAGTCATTGCCACACCCAAGCTCATCTAGATCGCTCCTATGTTATCTTCTAGGAATTTTATAATTTTGCGTTTTATATTTATGTCTATGATACATTTTAAATTAATTTTTGTGAAAGGCCTGAAGACTGTGCCTAGATTCTAAGATCTTTGTGTGTGTGTGTGTGTGTGTGTGTATGTGTGTGGATGTCCAGTTGTGCCACCGCCATTGTTGAAAAGACTATCTTTCCTTAGCTGTATTGGCTTTGCTCCTTTGTAAATGACCAGTTGACAATGCAGTTGCCCCTTGAACAATGCAGGGGTTAGAGAACCAATCCCAACATAATCAAAAATCCACTTATAGCTTTTGACTCCCCCAAAACTTAAGAACTAAGAACTTATTGTTGGCCAGAAGACTTACCAACAATCTAAAAATTATGACGTATTTTATATGTTTTATGTATTATATACTGTATTCCAACAATAAAGTAAGCTAGAGAAAGAAAATATCATTAAGAAAATCATAAGAGAAAATATATTTGCTATGCATTAAGTGGAAGCAGATCATAATAAAATTTGTCATCTTCATCCTCTTCATGTTGAGTAGGCTGAAGAGGAAGAGGAAGAGGAAGAGGAGGGGTTGGGCTTGCTGTCTCAGGGGTGGCAGAGGTGGAAGAAAAATCTGTGTACATGTGGACTCTCACAGTTCACACCTGGATTGTTCCAGGGTTAACTGTATCTATGCGGGCATATTTCTGGGCTCTGCATTTTGCTCCATTGATCTGTCTTTTCTTTCACAAATACCAGACTGTCTTGATTATTGGTTGTTTTTGTTTTTTTGTTTGTTTGTTTGTTTTCTCTTTATGTTTGCAGGATGGTTGACAACAGCAATTGGGGCTAAGTTTTCTCAGAGAAAGTGAAAGAGAGAGACAGAATGTTCCTAAAACCATGTAATGAAAGTCTTCCATCTTTCACTGTTTGAATCGCCCCTGAACAAATTTTCATGGCAAAGGGCATGAAAGTGGCTGATTGTCTTAGTTGAAGAAACAGGAAATAAACTGGGAAGGTAGATGGAGAAGACTTTCAATTTCAACTGGCACATTAAAAAATCCAGAAGAAATCTTGCTCTCTCTGCTTGTATCAACAGTTGCAAAACTCATAAATTTAATCACATGCTTTGGAAAGCAAGTGAAATGGGGAAATGCCGGTTTTATAATACTAATGAAGAAAAGGATAACTTTGAACTACGAGGACTGAAATTTTGAAGAAAAAATTAGGAAAGTAGAGATGGTAAGCACATCATTTAATTTACTCCCTCCTGAGACAATATTTCCTTTAGGTTACATATAAGAGTATCAATAAGGCATTTCCACAAAGTGCAAACAAGTTGGATGCCATAAAAATATACATTCAGACATGTCTGCACACCAGTTCTGACAATGCCATTTCCTAATTGCATTCTTTTTGAAGTTAACAATTTATCTCCTGCTTTGTTTCCTTATCTTTAAAAGGTTAATAATAATAATAGCTGCTTTGCTAGGAAGTTATATGGAATGGACAATATTTAATAACAAAACAAAGTGACTATAATCAACAATAAGTTAGGGCATACGTTAAACTAAAAACAACAATGGAATTGGAGTATTTCTAATACAAAGACACGATAAATGCCAGAGTTGTTGGATATTCCCATTACCCTGATTTGATTAATTCACATGGTATGCCTGTATCAAAACATTATATGAGCCCTGTAAACATATAAACTATCATGGACCCTGTAACTTAAAAACTTGTAACTTAAAAAAAAATAAATTTATCAAGCCAAGACATAGTGAGCCAAGTCAATATCTAGCACAAAAGGGGAGGCTTTTAAATGTTTATTAACTCATAAGCCAGTATCAAGGAAGAACATCTTGCTTTGGGGAGGGAGGAGGCTGAATTTGACTTATATTAATTCATAAATGCTTTAACTGTGCTCAGCAACAGCTGAATTTGGTCCTTTCCTATCACACACCACATATTTCCATCAAAAAATGAAATGCCACCAAAAAGGCTCAGTAATCATGCAACCTAGAAATGCATAGATACTGTTACAATCAATCAGGTAACATAATGAGTATCCTGTATGAGGACTAAGTTGTGCAGATGTTTGCAAGGGGACTAATTTTTAGTAAAATTCTATTAAGACATTTGGGCAGTTCACAAATACAAGGGAGCCACATCATCTTCCATCCTATAGGAAGCCAGAAATGTGGCTTTAGCAAAGGTGGCTTTGCAAGCTGGATTCCACGATTCTACATAGGATTCCAAGCATCCTACACAGTAGGATGACCACAGCATAAGGAGTTGGACGGTGGACAAGAGACTTAAGAGTCACGTGACAATCTCACCTACAAAATGGACAGGACAGTTGTTGCTCTGCCAACTTCATAGGGTCCTGATGGGAGGGTCAAATTTCCTAGGGCAAGATGAGCAGGCTGTGACCATCTCTGTCAGCTGAAAATGGTGTCAGGCAAGTGACTAAAATGCAGAAATAAGGCAAGTCCTTGTGGAAAACAATTTTGTTTTCTGCTTTTAGAAAAATTTATAACCAAAAAAAATTTATCATTCCCAAATTGTGAAACATTATGATAAACAAAAAGAAATTGACAAATAATAAGGAAATATTCCAAATTAAAATATTTTTTCAATTTAAAAAAATAATAGCTGCTTTGCATTGTTGCAAAAATGATTGAAGGAAACAATGTATATAATGCTCAGTAAAATGACATTTTTAAAGTCAGCAAATGTTAGCTATTAATTTGGTTTAGATCAATCAAGTGTTAGACTTCCTAAGATTTTATGCAAGTTTATTCTGCAAAGCCTTCTATCTGCCTGTTATTTCTATCTGATATTCTGTCTAAATTACTCCTACTCAGTGTCATTGTTTCTATCTGTGAAGAATTAAAAGAGGAGTGATACGAACAAGGATAAACAACAAATTGTTTTGGCACTCTTATAAACAGACTTTCATGTTTGATTTGCTTTTTTGTTCCAGGAATTTGTTTATTTGCATACAGACAAAAAATAAAAGCTACTAAGGGCTGCATGCCGTGCAATCAGAAGAAAACTTGGCATGGCTTTTAAACTTTATGATCAAAGCAGTGGGGATATATGTTGGGGTACCCAAGAATCTTTGGTTTTATGAAGAGCTAATGAAAAGTTACATATGATGCTAAAAGGCTTTAATTTAAAGGCACAACATGGCATGGACTAAAGAAAAATCTGACCATAACATGGTACCTGATAGCTCTTATTTATCATTGTATGAGGTTGTTGCCACTACTGACCTTCAACTGTAATCAGCTTTACATATAGAGTTAAGAGCTGAGTAATTTAGAATCCTTGCTGTAAGACGGAACTTTTGGAATCACACATTCCTGAGTCTTCTCTGCTTCTGCCACCTCTTATTATCTTGGCAAGCTGTTTAACATTGACGAGAATCCATCTCCTCATCTGATATATTAGTTTAATAGCATAGATCTCAGGGTTTTTGAAAGCATTAAACATACCCCAAGCATGTGTGGCACATAGTAGGTGCTCGATAATCACATACTTTATTTTTCGTATGTTTATTTGTTTATATATATCACTTGTTGAAAAAGAGACTTAAGACAGTTAAATCTATCTTAAACAATACATGCTGATATAGAATATATTTTTTAAAAAGAAGAAAAAAGAATGGAAGGGCTAGAGCACAAAAAAGAGACAGGAATAATGCAACTATTAAAATGTAAAACTTAAATTACCTTCATATTTTTCTAAGTGTGGGCCAGTTTCGAATTTGTCTCTAAGGTTTCTAGTACTGATGATCAAAAGGGAAATGTGATCTGTACAATAATTCACAGATTGAAGTATATAAAATAAAACAAAAGCAAAAGCAAAACTCTTCATTTATTACTCAGGCTCCAAACTTATGAAACTGCTGGGGAGTCAAGGGCGGACAACTGGCTGCACCCCTCAAATGATGGACTAGCAGCTCTGTCCACACAGCTTCCTCTGTTTCTGAGTCTTGGTGCCCACTCTTCCTGCCTGGCCGATGGGCAGTACGCTCCTGGTTTTGGTTTCCCTATACTCTGCCCGTATCTTGATACCTAGTCCTGCATTCATTAGCTTCCACCAGTTTATGCCAAGGTGAAAACTACCCCCACAGTTCAGAGCCTTGTAAGTAGTTTTTCACTTATGTTGCAGGGAAGCCACTGCAACGTAAGGTACAGCTCTGTTCCACCTGTCCTCATCCTGGGGTCCAGACTGAAGAAGCAGCTCCTATTTAGAATATACCACTTTTGAGGCACAGAGAGAGAACAAGACAGCTGCCAGAAACAAGCAGTGGTCTTAGAGCTTCCATTCAGAACTGCCACCTCCCCTCTCGTGTCATGGATGTGTCAGGGTGTGGCCCACACTGACAATGGGGCGGGAAAATGTGTTCCTCCCAAAAGGCCTCTCAAGGGCCGGACCTGGGGTATGGTGGGATGCTGTGCATAGGAAAGAGGGTGGTGGATGCATAATCGCCTTGTAAGAAAGGGTGTCGCCAATCAATAAGAATGGGAATATCACCTGCAACCTCTTTAAACTCTCCTCAAATCTCTCAGAGTCAATCACTTGCTGTCTACCAGCATTCTGACCTTTACCTTGTTTATAAGAGAAATTAAACAGGAACTTCAACTGGGGGACAATATTCAAAGATAAAACCTTAGCATTAAATAAAAATATTGGCAAAATAAAGATTCGTACATTGTTAAAATTGTAAACTATTTCAGGTATGTGTATTATCGTTTTGTAGGTTCCCTCTTTAAATTATTATGAAATTTTAAATTATTTTACTAGTACCTACAAGCTGTTCCTATTATGAAGGGAAGTCCTTCTAAGGCTGTGCATACCAGCAGTCCCCAACCTTTCTGGCACCAGGGAGTGGTTTCATGGAAGACAATTTTTCTACCAGAGCGGGTGGGAGGTGGAACTCAGGTGGTGATGTGAGGATGGGGAGTGGCTGTAAATACAGATGAAGCTTCACTTGCTCACCAGCCACTCACCTCCTGCTGTGCGCCCAGTTCCTAGGTTTCATGGGAGACAATTTTTCCAAGGGGGTGGGTAGGGTGAGAGGCCGAGCTCAGGCAGTGAGGCATGGCCCAGTTCCTAACAGGCCTTGGACCAGTACCAGGCCATGGCCCGGGGGGTTGGGGACCACAGACCTAGAGGAATGTATAAGATTAATAGTAAAGAAAACTCATCTGAGTTCTGTGCCCAATGTATACACGTGCGGTCCCCAAAGCCTGGCCATGGATCAGTAACGGTCCGTGGCCTATTAGGAACTGGGCCACACAGCAGGGGGTGAGTGGCAGGCCAGCTATGGAAGCTTCACGTGTATTTACAACTGCTCCCCATTGCTTGCATCGCCTCATAAGCTCCACGTCCCGTCAGATCAGCAGCAGCATTAGATTCCCGCAGAAGCTCCAACTCCACTGTGAACTGCACATGCGGGGCATCTAGGTTGCGCGCTCCTTATGGGAATCTAATGCCTGATGATCTGAGGTGGAGCTGAGGTTAGTGCAGGGTGTGGCTGCAAATACAGATTATCATTAGCAGAGAGGTCTGACTGCACAATAAATGTAATGCGCTTGAACCATCCTGAAACCAGCCCCTACCCAAGTCCACAGAAATATTGTCCTCCGTGAAACCGGTGCCTGGTGCCGAAGGTTGGGGACTGCTGCTCTATGCAATTCATTTTGAACTTTGCTAATCAGAAGGTAAAGAATCATATTTCTGGTTGCTGGTAAGTTGATTGTTTTATAAATATATTTGTGTTATACATACACACGCACACACACACACACGCGCACACACACACACGTTTTCTTTTGTCTCATCATATTCTTAGCTCAATGTTCCATGGAGGTGTCATTCCTAAAATAACAGCCAATGCCTATATTGTCATTATTATATATGCATAAGGCAAATTCTGTCCTAAAAATGTCCTAAACACTTAATACATGTCATTAATTCTCACAGCAACCCTAAGAGTGGTACAATTATGAGTCTCATTCTATAGACAGGGAAACAAAAATACAGAGTAGTTGAGAGAATTATCATTATTAAACATTTTATAATTTTTTTATAATTTTGTTAATGGCATTAATGTCATTTTTACACAGAATTAAAAAACATGAAGCTCTTTGATATTATGCTAAAGATCTAAGTTATATAAATAATTTCATAGTTTTAGCACATTACTAAATTTCTAAAAATAAAAATATAATTAATCCAGAATTTATTTTTAAACACAGTGTAATTTAGAGACTTAATTTTATTTCTAATGAAAAGTAGGCCACATTTCCATATACCGTCTACTGCATAATACTTACGTTAGTTTGACTACCATCTTTGTTATATGATTCATTCGTTCATGCTTCAATGTTTTCTTGTATATCCCATTCAGCTAAGTGCATGTTTCTTTGCTGCTACAACATTATTTAAATTTTCGTTACTTTGTATCAGGTCTCTATAACAGGCCAATCTTTTTAACTGTTTTCTTAATTTTTCTTCCATATTTATAGGTCCAGATTAATTTATTGAAATTAATTAAAATAATGTAAAACAAAATAATTTTTCAATTTTGTTAAACATATAAATAATTTCAAGGATGTGGAATTTTTCCTGTGCAAGAACATTATCTCTCCATTTCCTTTCTATTAAATAGTATTTATGTTGATTAAGGTGGTGTACTTTTTTATATTGTGTATGTTTTATGAAATTATTTCTTAGTTTTTAATTTTCCCTTTTTTCTTTCATGTGTCAGACCTTTTCAACTCAATGTTCTAAAATTTCTATTAATTTATAACAAAGAGAATATAATATTGAAAAATTTCTGATTTTAAATTTCAATATATTTAGGGATACAAGTGGTTTTTTGGTTACATAGATGAATTGTTCACTGATAATGCCTGGTTTTATAGTGTATATATGGAGTACACATCACTGTATAGATAGTTTTTCTTTAATAATGTAAAGGAAATATCTATATACCTTTATTGTAACAAATTTATTTGATTAAACAGCAGTATTTAATTTTATGAAAGCCTTTGAATTTATTAAAAACTTATATTCTTTTTATTTTCATTCTGTCTAGAACATGCATGCTTTTGATTGTTGGCTTACAAGTGAACTCAAGATAATTTTCTTTCATTATATCACTGATTATTATTTTCTTGCCATTTGGTTCCTTGCATTCTCTTTGAACTGATATTTCTCCACATGCAGGTGTAGATAAAGATCTCTAACCTCGTCTAGATTGGACAAGTTTTTGGAGGCCAAGATAGACTAGACGCATTTGAATGCAAGGATCAGATTGCTAGCTAGGAGCATTCCCATTTGACAGTGGGCTCATGAAGTAGGGTGAAGTAGGGTGAAGTGTGGTGAAGTATGCTGAGAGCAGCAGTGGGCTCAATCTGTAGTGAGGAAAATACAATCAGATATTTTCACATCTATGTCACTAATAGTGCCCACATTGCAGATACTATATAGTAAACAAATACTTGTTGTTCCAGAGCATGTTAATTCCTGAGAGAGGTGGAAACCAGGTATCTAATGCACACCTTTCTTTCTAATAACAGATTTCAAGTGAACCCATCAAGTCCGTGAACTTCACTGGGATATATTTCTGAATTCTTTTGGTTATTAGAACTGGAAAATCTCAGCTCTTATCTGGTAGCCTTTGTGTCATGTGCTTTCAAAACAAGTAAGAGGCTTCTCTACCCATGTGGAATGTGTCAATTTCTGAACAATTGTGTGTGTGTGTGTGTGTGTGTGTGTGTGTATTAAGTCATTTGAACACCTAGCTCTCCTCACTCCCTCTTCCTTCTCCTTATTCTGTTCACTATTATTCTTCATCTAATGTATCTAGTAATGTTTCTTCTGCTGCTGAATGGCTTTCAAATGCAGCTCTTGCTCCCTGCTGTATTCACTATTGCCGCTCATCTTCTATTAATGTTTCTACCATAGTTCGTATCTTCAGTCTACAATAGATGTTTTTCTCCCATCAGTGACTAGCTCTATGCTCATTTCCTCAAGAATATGCTGAAACTTCTTGTGCTTTATACACTGTTCTCAAGAAATTTAAGATGTTTTTTTTCTGGGGGAGTGTGAGAGAACAAGATGACAGCTTACAATCAGAAGTCTTTCTTTTTCATAACAATAAATTGGTTTTCCAGGAACAGCTTAGGCACCTTGTCAGTATCTGCCATATGGAAGTATTTTATGAACATCTTCTGTACTCACAGTGTCTGCTATTTCTGAATATCTGCTATAAATACTGGTACTTTTCCTTTGCTTCGGAATCTGAATTTTTATGCCTCAGTCCCTACTTATGAAGCCCTGTTTTCTTGCAGTATTTTTCACAATAGGCCCAGGTCTTCATGCAAGTAGAAGATACACTGGTCCACCAGGACATTCTAGTATTTCAAAGTGGGCTTACCAATGAAGTTCCATTCTCTTTTGAAATATTTTACTTTGTGTTTATCTATATTCTCTGTTTAAGGAAACTTGTCTACCCTTGAAGTCATTCCTGCCTTCTAGAACTATTCTAAAGTTTATATATGTATATATTTTTTTCACTGATAGACTAGCTAAACCAACAAAGGTTAATATGGGATGTTGCTCTGCCAGAGCCATGTTTAATCTGATGATAACATTGCTTTACTCTTGGAAAAACATAGACTTTAAAGAACACATTTACAGAAATGATCTCATTTTATCTTTACAAGAGCACAGCAAGTTTTGATTCATTTTATGGGGGAAAATCAAAGTAAGGCTCAAAGAAACTAAACGACTTTCGCATAGTTACACTGCAAGCGGGTGCAACAACTTGGGTTTACCCTCAGGCTTTTTGTCTCTCCTTACTAAATAATTTAATTCCCAAACTAGACTCTTGGACACTAGGCATTGTCTTCAAGGGTTCTTATATTTCTTATCTGAAACTAGTATCTTTTTTTTTTTTAAATCAATTCATCCTTCCCCACACAAACTGGATTCTTCTCTTATATTATGAATATTGTCCTAGAAATCTGGAGATTTTTCTCAGCCCTTCACCCTTCCCTCCATACATACACATACATACTCGTCAAGTCCTAATGATTCTCCTCCTAAATAAATATTTGTTGAATGTATCTCCTTACACAACACCCTTGTTTCCATTACCCTAGTTCTGAATTTTGTAACTCCTCACAGGAATCACTACATTATCTTCACAGCTGGTCCTCTTCTCTCCAGAGATCTCCTGCCACTTACCTAGCTTGGCCAAATAAATACAAGACCCACTATGAACGCACCATTTCTACCACAGAGGTTCATCATTTGACACTCTCTGCCTCATATTCTGTGCTGTAGAAACCACGAATTGTCTGTATTTTCCTCAGTTCACCTAGCTGTCTCTCATCTCTCTCCTTTCTGTATATCGTTCCTTCTGTTGGCAAAAGTTTCTTGATCCTTTTCACATACCACATTCCATTTTGCTCATGCATACGACTCTCAGTAACACTCCCAATTATTGTGTAAGGGACGCCTTCTTGGTGCCCTTGGACCCCTATAGTGCCACAATACAATGTGCATACATCTGTTGCTATACTTACATCATTATTTTTAAAAATGTATATTATTCTTAATTGTTTGATGCTATGTATTTATCTCTTTATTGGATAATTAAATATTTACATCTTGTCTGTTTATATGTTCTCTGCTCTAATTAAGCTGTAAGCTTTTTAAGGAGATTATTTTCACAAAGGAAATTCCTGGTGGAGATAATGCACAACCACATGTTTATTTAATATTTATCTACCTCGTTATGTAATATATAAATAGAAACCACTAACATTAGTACACACATACATATCCTTAAATGCACATATATATGGATGTATATATGGACATATGCACACATACATACATGACACATATATAAAACTATGGGTGTGTGTATATGATATATATATTTGAGTGTTCTCTTTTTCTCTCCTGTCAGTGAAAGAATGTCTTGTTCTTTGAATTTAATGTTTGAAATATAAAGACTTATAGAAATATTTCATACAAAATTTTACATCTGATTCTAAAACTCCACACTAAGGAATATGTTTGTGTGCGCCAGTGGAAGTATTTGAGTTGAGCGTAAGTTTGATAGGAGGATGTAAAGGGTACTGCATTTGTACCTCAGCTGTTCCCCGTTTAGGATAATGTCTTGGTATTGAGATCAAGCTGTCCACAAAGGTGACATGTTTTTGCTGTCATCTTCCTTACACTGTTATACATCTTATAAGAGTGTAAGTGAACCTAAGAAGCCTATAAAGGCCAAATCATTACCAAAACACCTGTAATTCATAAAGTCTGTGCATTGAAAGAAGTGAATACTTATAAGAAAAATGCAACTCATTTCCAATACTGTACATAATTGTTACATACTATACACAGATGTATTATTTAAAGGGTTTTTAAGGCACAGATTAAATAAGCAGCAATGATTCAAATTGCTAATATTATGCAAAGATATTTTCTGGATAGATAAGGAAGGGGTTAAAGTAATATCTTAGAAAATGTGTTGGACTTTTGAGTGGGCTATGAACACATTTTTTTCCCCGTTTAAATTAAGGCATACAGGCTGCACTATCAGAAATGGCACTAACTAACACCTTCTGGAGAAATAATTAGATTTAGATAATCAGGGGAATACACATGCACAAAATCATGGTCACACATATTAATACACATACATGTATATATACTTATATATGTATTTGTATGGTTTGTGTACATATATACACCAACCACATGAGCCAGAGCAATATCACAATCCTACTGCTTTACTGTTATTTTCCTGATTATAAGATAATGATGAATTTCAATAAAAATCTCAATACTTATTAAGTAGACCTACATTAGAATATTTTTCTATTCTAATGTTATGTTAATACAATATTTTATATATTTTAATCTTATGTTTGTATATGTGCCTATCAGTTTAAATTTTTTTCTCAGTCTCTTCTAACAGCCTCTATTCTCTGATAAAATCACTTCCTGTCTAATTTTACGTTAACTATCTAATACACTGTGTTTTTGAGGTTATTTTAGGTCTATGGAGCAAAGTTCTATGCTTAAGAGAATGAGAAACTTGGTGCACTTTATTGTCTTTTATATAAGTGGTTGGGACCTGCACGGCCTTTCTGCTTTCTGCAAGGCCAGCATTCTGCATCTCAAATGTCACTTCCCCCAAGTCAAGTTTCTAACTCAATCTAAATGCCAAATGCCTCATCTACTAATTAATGGCATCTGCAGATTCCAAGCCTAGAATTTCCTTTGATTTATTTCATGTTCAGGCTTAAACTGTTCTTTAGGGAAGTAAGTATCTTCATTTCATCAGTCCTAATAAAGCTCAATTTATTCAAATCCCTTGCAGGAACTTGAGTATCTCACACTTAAAACATACTGATTATTTCTAATCCTTGTTAAGCGAATCACTATAACCATCATACTGTTGACATCTAGAGGAGGATATTCAGGGTTAGGGAATTCTTTTTCTCTAGCTTGAACGTATCAGTGCAATGAACCTAGCTCTAGATCAGTGATTCTCCTACTCATCATACAAACATAAGCCACAGAAACACCTGGAGGGCTTGTTAAGACACAGACTGCTGAACCCCACCCTCAGAGTTTCAGAGTCTCAGATTCAGTAGGTCTGGGGTGGAGCTCAAAATTTGCATTTCTAACAAATTCCCAGGTGGTGCTGATCCTGCTGGTGCCAGAACTGCACTTTGAGAACTATTTCTCTAGATCCAAAACCTGACACGCTTGCTTCTTACTTTTAAACCCTTATTAAACACATGACTTTCAGTTTGTCTCTTGTTCTCAGAGAGATTCAAGTTTTGCATCAGCCTTTGTAACATAGTCTAATGTTCATCAGGGCCAGACACCTGCTAGGCAGCTAAGCTATGAGAGAGGGAACAAACAGATGGACAATGGTCAGATGAAATATAACAGTAGAACTCTGACCCTAAACCTCTGCAACAGCCACCCAGGAAGCCAATCCACAGCCTCTAAGACAATTGGCCAGAATGTCAGGACTTCGACAGCAATGTCCAGCTTTCCTATTTCACACCCGCTTCCACCTCAGGACCAACCAGAGAAAGCCAGCTACACTCCCCAAACCAATCCCATTTCTAGCTAGCACACTTCCAGCTTTCTCATGTCAATAATTTCCAATCAGGGCACACCTGAAGCCTTCCTTGCCCCTCTACCCGCTATAAAATTTTCCCACTTCCCTGCCTGCCCTTGAATCTCTGCCAAACATAAGTGATTGTGCTGACTCGTTTGCTATGGAAAACTCTGAATATTATAGAAAGCTATTTAGCCTCTGTTTTTTTTTCCACATCTGAGTGGTCTTCATTTGTTTCCACAGCTAGCAGTGGACCAAAACATCTAAGTTTAGTAGTATTTCTACCTCATCACAGCTACCGCCAGCAAAGATAATAATGTGAGGGCTGCACTTTTTCCTGTCATGTTTCTCAATTTTACAAAGAAGCCACAGATAACCATAGATGTTATTAGTAGCTTATTAAAAAATCTTTTAATACTTTTTCTTATATCTCATGCAGTGTTTATTTCCTGGGGAAAATATAGATAAGTTGTTGTTAAGGAGATCACGTTTTACTGCGAAAATTATGTATTTTACAACAACAGAGGTGCTGTTGTTTTAAAATGCCTATGAAGGATATATAATACAGACTTGTAAGGGAACAAGAGGATCATTCAAAGTGGATGAAGTATACAATAATTATTAGTAGGATATGTTACCACAGGTGTAGGATTCTAAGGAGAATGGATATTACCTAATTTATAGTGATAAATCACCCCACCAAGAAAACTCCAGGCTCTAATGGCTTCACTTATATCTTCTGCCAAACAAATCAAGAAGAAATTATACCAGTTCTGCAGAAATTCTGCCCCAAAATTAAAGAAATGGCAATACTTTCCAACTCTTTCTATGATGGCAGTATTCCTATTATAACAAAACCAGATAAATATGTTACAAGGAAAGAAAACTGTAGACATAAGAGAAAATGTCTCTTGCAAGCAAACATACATGCAAAAGTTCCTAACACAATCTCAGTCAATTAAATGCAGAAATATATATATATATATATGACAAACAAATCATGATTGTTACAAGAATAAATTGTACTATATTAACATTAAGAACTTTAGCCCAGAACAGCTAAGTCCTGGCTAGCTGTAGAGCTGCAGACACATAAGCTAAATAAATGCTAATGTTACACACTGCAAAAAAAAAAAAAAAAAAAAAAAAAATCTGCTCTTTGAAAGAAATTGGTAAAAGAATGAAAGGACAAACCACTGACTGGGAGTAAATATTTGCAAAACATTTGTCTGATAATAAACCTATAATCAGATTATAAAAGAACAAATAAAATGAATGATATTTAAATAAACATCCTCCCAAATTGTACAAATCAACTGAACATATACTTTCCAATGACACCTAGAGCCAAAGTATATATATATAGGTGTCGAATAAGCATATCGTATATTCTGCATTATTAGTCATTAGGGAAATGTAAGCCAAATGAGATAACACTACCCATCTATTAAAATGGCTTAAATTTAAAAGCCTGAATGCACCATGCTCTGTTGGTGAGGGTATAAAACAACTTTAACTCTCCCATACTGCTGGCAGGTATGTAAAATAGCCAAACTGCACATATTTGAAATGTACAATTTGATGTCTTGACATAGATCTGTAGAAATAAAAAAACATTAACACAGTCAAGAAACAAAAAAATCAATTACCAGGAAAGTTTTCTCAGGCTCCTGTGTCATTCCTCCCAACACTCTCCTCCGGCTTTCAACCTATCCCATCTCCAGACAATTGAAAACAATTTGGCACTTTATTAAAATTTAAACAGGGACCTACCATATGACCCACCTATTTTACTGCTAGGTGTTTACATTAGAGAAATGAAAGCACATAACTCTATAAAAATCTATATAAGAATGTTTATAGCAGACGTATTCATTTTTGTCAAAAACTGGAAAAATTCATGATGTCTTTCAATAGGAAAAAATGTAAATAAATTGTGCTGCATCCATCAAAGGAATACTACTCTGTAATTAAAAGGAACAATCCACTAAAACACATAGCATACATGAAATAATTATACTGAGTGAAAGAAGTCAGAGAGGAAAATGATGCATAATGTATTATTCCATTTACATGAAATTCTAGAAATGCAAAGTAAACTGTAGTGACAAAAAGCATATCAGTTGTCTGGAGATTGGTAGGTTGGAGGCCGGGGAGGGTGTCGGGAGGAATGACACAGGAGCCTGAGAAAACTTTCCCAGTAATTGATTTTTTTTGTTTCTTGACTGTATTAATGTTTTTTATTTCTGCAGATCTATGTCAAGACATCAAATTGTACATTTCAAATATGTGCAGTTTATTTTATGTTATACCTCAATAAAGCTACCAAAAACAACCAAAAATCAAAACCTAAATTAGAATAGTGGAGCTCAGAGACTCTTTCAAATTTTTCTGTTTTATCTTGTTTTGAAACACTAGAGCATCCTTCTATCAACACTATGAAACTTTCTTGCTATGCTTGTGTAAGTTTGTTTCACAGAATTATTGTTTATAGACTGTTGTCTGTGATGTGGTGGAGGTATTCACAGAGAACTTTCTATACTTTCTCTGTACCTCACATCCCTTTGCCCACAGAAAAGAGAGAACAAGAGAATGAGAGGGCAGAAGAATTAAATATTTGAAATGCATATAATAAATTTTATACACATATACCCCATGAATCATATATATGTGTATTTATAATACACATACACACATATTTTTGTAGTGTGGAAATCAAGTAGTTGTACAAAAATCAGCCTGTTATTTTGTAAGCTCATGGAAAAAATGCATACTGAATACACAGGTATCACCTGGTAACTCATGGTGTTTAATAGGATAAAAAATAATTACTCTGATCATTATGGAATATAAAAAATATCTATTTACCATAAAACTCAATACAATGTTTCCTTCTCTAAAATAGTGTCTGTCATTAAAAGGCACATAGCATGCACAAATGCCTTGCTGTTTATTAAGCAGTATGTTTCTCACCATAGGAGCCAATGAATACCATGTAGCATTCGAGTCTTCCCAAAGTTGTTATTAAAAGTTTTATCATGCAGCTTAGGCAGTATAAAGACAGCCAATAAAGCCCTTCATTCCTCTCTCTCCACCATGATTCTAATAGGGCAATGAAAAGTTGTTTTAATTAAAAGTCATATTGTGTGAATACAGAAAATGTCGTATGTCCTCTCCTTTCTGCACTGGGGCATGAAATGTGCTCGTCTCTGTGAGAGTCAGGTGTTTCACATTTACCCTTTTAAAATATGACAAATGATGCAAGTTGCAACCCGGGCTTTCTTTTATGGAATGAGAAGATACAAAATGGTGTGTGTGGGAAGAGGGGTTGGAGGAGCCAAACAGAAAATGTGCCATCTCTAAAACACTGCGTCTTAAGTCAATTTCCCTTTCTGACAGATATGGAAATAGATGTATCGAGAAAGGAAGTGACTCCCAAGATTGCACAGTAAGTTAGAGGAGAGTGAGAAGTATAATCTGCTACTGCTCTGAAGGCATCTAAGTCAGGCTAGCAGGGATTTCCTCACCATAGGACCTCCAGGATTTTCTATGCACATTCATTAAAGAAAAAAAATACCTAAGATTCAGATGTTAGCCAATAAGTATACTTTGCTTCTGTAGTAGACTTTGACCTTTTCAGACAAATGCCCTATGACAAACTCAGCAATTTGTTCCAATTGGGAATAATGTACTTTCAACTCCCCTCACCAAGTGGTGATTCCTTTTTTTTTTTTTTTTTTTTTTTTTTTTTTTTTTTTTTTTGAGACAGAGTCTCGCTCCCTTACCCAGGTTCGAGTGCCATGGCATCAGCCTAACTCATAGCAATCTCAAACTCCTGGGCTAAAGCAATCCTTCTGCCTCAGCCTCCCGAGTAGCTGGGACTACAGGTACGTGCCATCACACCAGGCTAATTTTTTCTATTTTTGGTAGAGATGTGGTCTCGCTCTTGCTCAGGCCAGTCTTGAACTCCTGACCTCAAGGAATACTCCTGACCACAAGCAATCTTCCTGCCTCGACCTCCCAGAATGCTAGGATTACAGGAATGAGCCGGTATGTCCGGCCAAGTGGTGATTCTTAAGAAGTGCCATTAAGCAGGAGTTAAGTCAAGGTTTCTCAACCTCAGCACTACTGATGTTTAGGGCTGGATGATTTTGTGTTGAGGGCTGTCCCGTGCATTGCAGGATGTTTAGGAGCATCCCTGGTCTCTACCCACTACAGGCCAGTAGTCCCCATTTCATTTGTGACAACCAAAAATCTCTCTAAACATTGCCAAATAGCCCCTGAGGAGGCAAAATTGCCCCCTGGTGAGAATTAATAAGGGAGGTAAACCATCACTATTTATTTCTGATATTGCCTATTAAATTTAAACTTAAAATACTTTACTTATTCTGAGATCTTTCATTTATAATCAATTTTAAAAGACTTTTTCTTTGCTCTGTTTTGCTTTATGTCTTATCCATATATAATTAGCTTATTGAAGAATCTCAATTTTGAGTAAAAAATGCTTACTTTTTCTGATCATCATTAGGTTATTTTGGTTACTTTTTCCTGAAGAGGAATGGTTATTAAATGAACACTCAAGTGTATTCCACTGGTTTTTGGTCAATTTTGATTTTAATACTGGTTTATAGTCATCCAATTTCCTCCCCTTATCAGATCCTAAGCTCTGCTCCACTATCTCCAGTTCAGGTCATCTATGGCTCTAGTTGCATGAAAGGTGCAAGGCTTCGGAGCTTCATCTCATTGTAGACACACTCCCCAGAGGGAGGCAAGAACAGTTCCTGACTTGACTTGGAAAAGAGATATTCACTCCTTCTTGGTTGTCATCATGTGTTTCAAAGAGATAGAATGTAACTTCTTGTGAGTGTATTAATTTCATCAAGCATTCACAAATTCCCCTAGCTTTTGTGGGTCCCCAACTTCCCTTGATGATTAAGCCTCATTTGCTATCAAACTCCAGTTCATAGTCTTGCTCAGTAGTCACATGATTTGTGTATTCTTGGCCCATGTCGCCTTCTAGCCAATCCGTGGTTGACATTTTCACCTAACCTCCGTGGTCCTCAACTTCAGAACTTGAAGGCATATGATTAATACCTCTTTTAGAACCCAGTAATTAGAGGAATGGTCCCAACCCCCTCTGTTAGGCTGCCTCGCATCCCACCAAGCATCTTTTCTTGCCTCTCTTTCGAATCCTCAGAAGCATCAGGCAATCTTTCAGGTCAGTGAGTTAGCAAATTTTAGATAGGAGATAGTTACAAACTTCTATTTGGCAACTTTGTGCACTCCTAACATAAGAAGTGAGTTTTTCCCCATTTTCTCTCTTCTTATTTTTTGGTGGGCATTTTGATACCTTTTATTAGGATTCTATATATACAGATATCTTTTAAAAGTCATAGAATCCCTGTTGTTATTACTGTGACTGCCATACCTCAAATGGTATTACCATTGATTATTTTTCTAATTTGTCTTTCCCAATATTTTGTGAACTTCATGAGGGTATTTGATCCCTCAGCACCAAACATAATTTCTGAAACATAGTATGTCAATAATTATTGAACAAATGAATACATGAATAATGATTGATATAGTTTGTGTGTGTGTATATACATATATATGTACATTTCATGTCTATCTCTTAGGTTTTGTTTATACTTCTATTTCTCACATCAGTATTGCTGCAATTTTACTAATGTAGTTTTACAATTTGTTTAATAGTTCATTTCCATTTAGGACTCTATTTTAATATCAATTGCATCCTAATTTTCCAAGTGATGTATTAATTTACATTTATCAAGTTATAAAAGTAATCAAAAATAACAATAAAAAGCAGATGATATTTTGATAATAAGTGCTCGTGATGTCTACTAAGTGCTTACTATGGCCAGGGCCTTGTGCTAAACCTTGTGTTAATTATCTCCTTTAATTTCCACAAGAATTTGGAATAAATGCTATTATATCCCTGTTTTACTGATGACCACAGTTACAAAACTCATATATGATAAAGACAGAATTTGAGCCCATGTTCCTGAATAGTAAAATATAGAGCTTTAACCACTATGATGTGCATTTTGAATGTATTTACATTCATAAAATAATCTATGAATTAAAGACCTATTCGTAATGTTAGTTCTCTCGTTAAGATGCATTGGATTTATCTGAATTTCTTCAATTCTCATTTTTATCTCATCATCTCTTTGTAGAATGCTATTCCTCACATAAATGCTACATAGTCATTGTTGAATTTACTTCCTTGTGCTTTTGATTGCCATTGTGGATGAGATCTATTTTTTGCTACATTTTCTATTTTGTAATTTAGCACTGTACAGGAAAGATATTCATTTTGACACTTACATTTTACATTATGTCATCTTAATAAAACAGCATTAATTGTAAAAATACTCAAGTTGAGTAGGCATTCAAGTATATTTTCAGAAAATAATAGTAATTTTAACCAATCTCAGTATTTATTCATAATAGTTACATATTATAAAATATATTTTGACTCTCACATTTGTAAAAAGCTTACAATAGGAATGGGTTTTGCATTTTTATCAAGTAATTTTTTTAGCGTTTATCTTTACCTAGAATTCATGGAATACATTGCATTGATATATTTGCATAAATCTCAATCTTAAACTTAAACTGATATTTTTCTTAAACTATTAGTCTTATATTTCCATTTATTAAATATGAAAAATAAATAAAATACATACCATACAAACAAAACAAAGGAACAGCTTCAAAAACTACTGAGTCCCAATCTTTAGAGAATCACTGAATATTTTTGTGTATCTCTTATTCTTTATGTGTCTTGTTCTCCTTTTTATTATTACTTTGTATCCTTATTGATTATTATTTTATATAAAATGTGTCTTATACTGTTAAAACATGCATCTCTAAATTTTAACTGTGTCCCCTTTGTGGAGGATATGATCCAATTGATGGGGATAAGGGGAATATAGGGAGATAAAATAAGGAACGAATATAATAAAAATTGAATTGTGTAGTATGTTAGGAGAATATAAGTGTCACAGAAACCAACTAGAACAGGAATAAGGGGCTAATCAATACTAAAATTGGTATTTCAATTTTTAATAGTGGCTAAGTGTAGGCATTAGAACAGGAACTTGAAGAAAAGAGGAAGTGAGGCCTACCCACAGGGAGGGAAGAACGTTCGAAGCAGAGGTACCTCCTGAGCACATGCCCTAAGGTGGGGATGTGCCGGGTGTGTGAAGAATAGCAAGGAGGCCAGTCTGTTTGGAGGTGAGAGAGTGAGAGGGAAATGACAAGGTCAGTGAGCAACGGAAGGCTCAAATCACAGGCCTTCTAAACCATTGCAAGTACTCCCAGGACAACCTATCATTTTGGTGGAAATGGGGATTCACTGGAGAATTTTAATCAGAAATGTAATGGATGCTCAACTTACACATTTAACGAATTCTGATGGAAAGCGTCTTAGCAGGGAATTATTGGGTCAACGGTGTGAACATTTCTAAGGCTCTTTCACATATAATTCAAAATTAATTTCCAGTCAGATTGTATAAGAATGACTACGCCCACCCCACCCCCACACCCCAAACAGTGCAAACAATGCTGTATTGTGAGGGTGGGGAGCAAGATGCGGACTAGAAGCAGCCTGCGCACAGCACTGTCGTGGAGAGGATTGGAGGTGGCGAATGGATATCCACCTGCAGATCAATCGTCTAAGCAAGAGGATTGGGAATCCAAAGAGAGGTGACAGGAGGCACCCAAAGTGAAGGTGAAGGAAGAGAGGTGACCTGCTGTGCGATGTGGAGGTACACAGGGAAGACGAGCGCACATGGGGAAAGGCACAGAGGGGAAAATTCCAGTGCTCCACACTTTCCCCGTGACCATTGCTATCCAAGCCTCAGGAGGGTCCCCCTACTGCAGAAAGCCGCAGGACTGACACGGGGAGCTATGTGGAGACGGTGAAGCATCATTGCTTCAGGGACAAAGTGCACGGCGGTGACCCACTGGCTCACAAATCCTGGGTGCTGCGGCTGGCGTCATTTTAAGATCCCATTCCCAGAGTGCTGCCTCTACCCAGAGGTCAGATCTGTTGCTGCTGCCTCCCCATCACCCCTGCCAGTCCGAGGGTGGGGACGGGGCAGGGAGACCAGGCACTCTCGCGAGTCCTGTGAGCAGGAGCCGTGCACTCCCACTGCCTTTGGAGGACCTCGGCAGCCTACAGTCACCATCACCTGTTGACCTGGCCTGGGCTACGCTCAAGCCGGGGCCCTGGCCGAAAAACAGAACCAACCCAGGATCCAAATGGGACAATCTCAAGCTTGAACTGGCCAACAATCACCGCTGCCCATAGGTTTGGGCAATAAGGGCTCAAGCAATAAGGGCTGATAAACACCACTGCCTGCAGATGTATCCCCAGTAGCTAAAGCTGGCAGGAGCTCACAATCACTTCCACCTGCACTCAAGCAGGTGCAAGGCAATGAACACTGCTGACTGTAGATCTGAGCAGGCAGCCCTCAAGCCGGCATAGGCCAATTGCTGCCACCGGAGGCATGAGTGGGGCTATGCTCAAGTCACATGGGGCAATAAAATGCCACCACCCGTGGATCTGAGTGGGGCAGCTCCAGAGTCAGCATAGGCAGACAATGACCACCACCCACAGGTGTGGGCAGTGCTGCGCTCAAGCTGGGATAGGCTGACAAACACTATTGGCCACGGATCTGAGTGGAACAGCTCTCAAGCCAGCTCAGGCTGACAATCGCCACTGCTGACAGATGTAGGGAGCATTCACTCACTCTATAATGCCATGACTCCCAATCACAACCACAGGGGAACAATGCTCACAGTGCATCACCCATCACGGGCTAGGTCAATCCTCCATAGTAGGACACAAGTGCACCATCTAAGGACCTCTCCTTCTTTGCAATAAGCAGGAGAGTTCCCACCAGAGGAAAACAGATGCACTGCAACTTTATCTTTCTTGAGCTGAGAGATGTGATTTCAGATGAAAAGGAACCAGAGTAAGAGCTCTGGCAATAAAAAAGAAAAAAAAAAGTTATTTCAGCAGCCACAAAGGATCATGATAGAGAAAATAGAAATCTTGAACAAACCATAACAAGCAGTGAGATTAAAGCAGTAATAAAAAATCCCCCACCCCCCCAAAAAAGCACCCTCTACGGAGTGGATTCACAGCCAAATCTGACCAGACTTACAAAGAACTGGTACCTATCTTACAGAAATTATGCCATAACATCGAGAAGAAGATAATCCCCCCTAACTCATTCTGTGAAGCCAGCATAACCTTGATACCAAAGCCAGGAAAGGACACAGCAACAACAAAAAACTACCAACCAATATGTCTTATGAACATAGATGCAAAAGTCCTCAGCAAAATCCCAGCAAACCAAATTTAACAGTACATCAGAAAGATAATTCACTATGGTCAAGTGGTTCTCATGTCAGGGATGCATGAACATTTTAACATACACAAATCAATAAGCATGATGCACCACATAAACAAAGAACATATGATTATCTCAATAGGTGCAGCAAAAGCAATGAATGAAGCCCAGAAAACTTTCATGATAAAAACCCTGAAAAAACTAGGCATAGAAGGAATATACCTCAAATTATAAAAGCCATATATGACAGACCTATAGCCAATCTCATATTGAATGTTGAAAACTGGAAAAAAGATAAGGGTGCCCACTGTCACTACTATTCAACATAGTACTGGCAGTTCTAGCCAGAGCAATCAGGCAAGAAAAAGAAATAAAGTGTATCTAAATCAGAAAAGAGGAGATCAAACTATCCCCATTCACTGATAATATGATCACGTATCCAGAAAACCCTAAGGACTCCTCCAAGATGTCTAGAATTGATAAATAAACTCAGCAAAGTCTCAGGTTATAAAATCAATATAAAAAAATCATGATTCTATATATT
This sequence comes from Indri indri, assembly GCA_004363605.1. Lineage (NCBI taxonomy): Eukaryota > Metazoa > Chordata > Mammalia > Primates > Indriidae > Indri > Indri indri. Next base: position 40,704 of record RJWJ010004917.1, read on the forward strand.
AATAACAGTCAAGCTATGAATCAAATCAAGGACTCAATACCACTTACAATAGCTGCAAAGAAAATAAAATGCCTAAGAATATAGTGAACAAAGGAAGTGAAAGATCTCTACAGGGAGAACTACAAATACTGAAGAAAAAAAATAATAGATGATACAAACAAATAGGAAAATATCCAATGCTCTTGGATTGGTAGAATCAACATTGCTAAAATGTCTATACTGCCCAAAGTGATTTACAGATTTTATACAATCTGTATCAAAATACCAATGTCATATTTCACAGATATAGAAAAAATAATTCTATGCTTCATTTGTAACCAAAAAAGAGCCCAAATAGCCAAAGCAACCTCAAGCAAAAAGAGCAAACCTGGAGGCATCATTACCTGACTTATATTAACCAAAACAGAATAGTACTGTATAAATGTAGAGATATAGACCAATGGAACAGAATACAGAACCCAGAAATAAAATCATCTACCTACCACCAACTGATCTTTGATAAAGCAGATAGCAACATACACATAGGGGAAAGGAAGCCATATTCAATAAGTGGTGCTCTGAAAACTGGATATCCACAGGCAGAAGAATGAAACAAGACCCTGTCTTTCACCATATACAAAAATTAATTTGAGATGGATAAAAGACTTAAATATAAGGCATGAAAAAATAAAAGCTCTAGAAGAAAACACAGGACAAACTCTTCTAGACATTGTCCTGGACAAAGAATTTATGACTAAGACCACGAAGGCAAATATAGCAACAACAAAAATTAATAAATGGACTCAATTATATTTCCGAAATTCTGCCCAGCAAAGGAAATGATCAACAGAGTTAATAGACAACTTTCAGAATGGGAGAAAATATTTACAAACTATACATTGATAAAAGGCTGATATCTAGAATTTGTGAAGAAGTCAAACAAATTAGCAAGAAAAACCAAACAACCCCATTAAAAAATGGACAAAAGATATAAACAGTGGTTTTTCAAAAGATGATAGACAAATGGCAAAAAAATCATATGAAAAATGCTCAATATTACTAATCATCCGAGAAATGCAAATTAAAACCACAGTGAGATATAAATGTACCCCTTTCAGAATGGCCATTATTAAAAAGTCAAAAAACAATAGATGCTGGTTTGTATAAACAGAGATTGGAATGCTTATACACTGTTAGTGGGACTGCAAATTAGTACAACCTCTGTAGAAAACAGTATGGAGAATCCTCAAAGAAATAAATGTTGACTTACCATTTGATCTAGCAATCCCACTATTGCATGTCTACCCAAAGGAAAAGAAATAATTTTTATCAAGAAAATTGCAAAAGATGCAATCTAATGTTTATCCCTGCACGATTCACAATTGCAAGGATGTGGAATCAAACTAAGTGCTATAAATTCATGAGTAAATAAAGAAAATGTGACACATAAATATCATGAAGTTCTACTCACCTATAAAAAGGAGTGAAATAATGCCTTTTGCAGCAACCTGGATGGAACTGGAGACCAAATAGAGTATTTCAGGAATGGAAATCAAACACCACCTTTACTCTCTAATAATTGTGAGCTAAACTATGGGCACACACAGGCACAAAGAGATGTAAAGAACATTGGAAACCAAGAAGGGCAGAAGATAGGAGGGAGCGAGGGGAAAAACTTACCCAGTGCTATAATGAACATTATTCTGGTGATGGACACATTAATAGCCCCAACTTAATCCTTATACAAGGTATATGGATTGTATGGATATATTCTTCCCCCTTAATATTTAGAAATAAATAAAATACTCCTAAGTTATCACACCTTCGTCAGCATGGGGCAGTGTTTTTCAGCCTCCTGTGGCTACTATCCACCTAAGAAAAGAACTTTACATCATAATCTAGCACATAAATATATATGTCGATGTGTCTATAGGTATAGACATAGACATGGACATAGAGATATGAAATAAAAGTTTCCAGTTATTCATAATAAAGGCAATACTTTCTTATATTTTCTACACCATTTTTTCCTTTATTAAAAAAGTTGTTCTGAAGCCATTATATTAATTTTACAACACGTTTTTTTCTTTTTTTTTTTTTATTTCAGGGTATTTTGAGGGTACAAACCTCATGGTTACACTTTATGTCTTTGCCTCACCCAAGTGCGGGTTAAAGGCATGCCCTTCCCCCCTGCAGTGCTCCCCGTGTCCTTTTATTGCGGATTTACCCCCTGGAAACCCCCTAATCCCTGGAGAGTATTTCTGCCATGTGATCACCCTATTGTTGATCAGTTAGTACTAATTTGATGGTGAGGACAAGTGGAGCCCATTCTTCCGACCTTGGGGTGCCTCATTTTGGATAATGGGCTTAAGTTTAATCCAGGAAAGTGTAAGAGGTGCTAGATCACTGTCATTTCTCATGATTGAGTAATATTCTATTGTAAACATATACCAAATTTTAATAATCCACTCATGGATTGACGGGCACTTGGGTTGTTTCCATATCCTTGCAATAGTGAATTGTGCTGCCATAAATATTTGGGTGCAGATGTCTTCATCATAGAATGTTTTGTGCTCTTTTGGGTAGATGCCTAATAGTGCTATTGCTGGATCGAATGGTATTTCTATTTTTAGCTCTCTGAGGTATCTCCAAATTCTTTTCCACGGAGGTTGCACTAATTTGCAAGTCCCACCAGCAGTGTAAGAGTGTTCCTGTCTCTCCGCATCCTCGCCAGCATTTGATGTTTTGGGATTTTTTGATAGAGGCCAACCTCACTGGGGTTCTTTCTTGCATTTTTTTTATTTCTGCATATTATGGGGGTACATATGTTTTGGTTAAATTGCCCTTCAGCCCCCCCGCCCCCCCTCCCGCCGCCCGAGTCAGAGCTTCAAGCGTGTCCATCCTCCAGATGGTGCACATCTCACTCATTATGTTTGTATATACCCATCCCCTCCTCCCTCCTCCCATCTGCCTGACTCCCAATAAATGTTATTCCTATATGTGCACTCAGGTGTTGATCAGTTAAAACCAATTTGATGGTGAGTACACGTGGTGTTTATTTTTCCATTCTTGGGATACTTCACTTAGTAGAATGGGTTCCAGCTCTACCATGATTTTGGGCATTTAGAAGTCAGAAAAATATTTAACTTTAAAAATGTTTTATGGGATGTCTATTTCCATGCAATTCTTTAATCCACAGATTATGCTTTGCTGCATTCTTTGACATGAGTCCCTAACTTAAATGTTGTACAAAAAAGAGGTCCACTCATGATGGTTCTTTTCCAGCTTTTTTTCAGGAGTCTTTGCAATTCATTTATTCCCGTGGTTAATCATCTATAATTGTCAAAGTAGTTCAATAAAATAACCCTATAGAATATTTTAATACTATGTAGTTTCATAGTGCTTTTAATATACTTAATAAAATAGGCTTTGAATACACTTAAAATTATTAAGATGGTAATTTTTATGTCCTGTGTATTTTAAAACAGTAAAAAAAAAAAAATGGGAAAAAAAGGGAAATAAAACAAGCTTTAGAGTCAGACAAAACTGAGTTCAAATCCTGGCTCTTTAACTTTCTAGATGTGGGACCTCAGTCAGATAGGTTACTTAATGTCTCTGAGCCTCATTTTCCTTAGTTTAAAAATGAAGAGGACAATTCAACTATATAATATGTTCAAAATATTTAGGATAATACTTGATGCAAGGTGAATGCTCAGTCAATAGTAATCAGAAATTTACAATTCATTAAAGCTGTTCTTAAAGATGCTGTTTACATAATTTTCTTAAATGAAGTAATTTCACTGAATACACTCTTATTTTTACTGACCTTAATATTCTCTACATAAAAGCATGCTACTTGCCAATGAGAAAATGATAATTCCTTCCCTTATATCTACTTATTATCTTCTTGCATTCATAAAAATTACCCCCAAAGTGTAAAATTATAATTGTAATTTTGTTCCTTACTTTAATTGGGACATCAGTAAAGTAAAATTTTGCAAGTAAAATTTTGACTTTTCATGTTAAGAAGGTGGTTGCCTCTGTCAGTTTTGTAGGAGTTGTCATGCAGGGAGCATTAATTTTATGGAATTCCCATTGTGCTCTTATTAATTAAGCCTGTTGAAATAAACTTGAAAATATTTCATTTAAGTTTTTAATTTATATCCATAAATTATTTTATTTTATATTTTTCCTTTGACACTTCCTTTGTCAGTTGTAAATGAGCTTCATAAAATAAATTATGAAACATCCCATGATGTTTTGTTCTGGGAAACAGTGTTTATAGGGCATTTCAATTAAACTTTTAAAACAAAAATTTAAAACAACATGCTGATAAATTTTCTAAGTCTACAATATTACTGATAACTTTATGTTTATATGTTTATTCTATGGTCATTGACCCATTCAGATTTTTAAAACTTTTTTGACTCAGTTTTAGTAAGTTATATTTTTTATCCCATAAAATATCCATAAACATTTTTTAAAAGAATATAGCTGTACGAATTATTATCCCATACAAACCTAGTCCTTAGCCTCCTATAATTTTATCTGTCTGGTATTATATTTTAATAATTGTCTTCTTTATTTCTTGAACTCCCTGCTTTTTTTCATTTTATATAGTTATTACTTTCAAAGAACTAGCCCTTTTTGTTTTATTTTCCACTTCTACTTCATTTTTCAAATTCTTACATTTTGTTTTATATTAATTGTATTTATTTTGCTTTCTTGTGATTCTGTTTATTGCTTTTCTAAATCCATAAACTAAACTTGTTTAAAATTTATTTTCTGTTTAAATAATAAATAATAAAAATAACATAGCCATAAATCCTGCTTAGGCCACGACCAAAGCACTGTTTTCTCAGAGTTGTGACTGTAATTCTTACTCCTTTTTTGTTAAATAACAGAAGTGTTGCTCTTGTGAGGCTATTTTGTTCTTGTTTTGTGAAAAAGTGTGATGGGGATGAATATCCTAGTAGTTGAGGATTTATACATTTCTTTTTCTTTCACCCAAAACACAAATATTTTCATAGTCTGTCTTTTCAGGAACAGGTAGAAGATACTGCAAGTAGAGCCTGATTTGTAGATTTTGACATAGTACAATTTCGGGAGATAGGAAATAACTGAATGCTTATTATAGTATCATTAAAAAGGTATTATATTAAAATTGAAGGAAAATAAGACTCTAGATTGAAAATTAATAATATATAATTAAGGGTTATTTTATTATTAAAATATATATGTGTATATGTGTCTGTGTTTATACATATAAATATATACAAATGTATATTTGCATATATGCATGTATGATCTTCCATCTAACATTATATTTCATCAAAAACTTGTTGAGACATTATCTCTATAATAAAATCAATTGAGGGTTTAATTTTATGCCTTGGCAGTTGTGGGTTCTTGAAAACATTATTTAAAATCACTGAGCCAAGGTTTGCTTATTCTTCTTCATTACATGACAAAAATAACCTATGTCTCATATGATTTGATAGGGGAATATGCTTCAAGGCCTAGCATAGTGTCTGGTTCATAGTTTTTGCTTAATAAATATTGTTGACAAAAGTATCTGACACACCACATATCTCCATTGCCGCCCCACAAACATGCTCCCCACCACCCAAGCTCTAGTTTTCTTACGACTGGGATTATTCTTGAATGAAATAAGAGATAGCTCCTTGGTTTAATAAATATTCTGCACTCCAAGTACCAGTAGCCTCCCTTGTTCTGCCTGTTAACACTGTCCATTTCAGGATTATATCCCAGGGCAGGTCTGGTCTTGGATGAATCATTGGTTTTTGTAAAACCAACCTGTTGCCTGCCCTGAGTATCCAAATGTCTCACTCAATTCTTTATGGAGGAAAAGGCTAGAAAGTTGGAAACTGATAGACTGGGATTCAAATGTTAGCTTTGTGAACTTGGCCAAGTTATTTGACACAAATTTTGTATCCTTATTTTCGAAAAAGAGTAATCACTGTCAAGACCTAGTGGGATTCTGTGAATTGGCTGAGATAATACAGGCCGAAGTTCCAGGCATAGGTAGTGATGTAAACAATGACTGACCCACCTTTCCTTTCTTCCTCCCTCCCTCCCTCCTTTCCTTTGTGCCTGTCATTGCCACTTCATTATACAAAATCAGCTTTTTACAGATGAGGATGCTGGTGCTATAAAAAAAAAAATCAGCTTTGGAAAATGTTAATATAAAAAAAAATTGAATATCTCTCCTTATAGACAAATGTCAAACATGGAGTTCAAATTTACAAATATAGGAGGATGAGATTTCTTGAGCAGCTGTTCTGTATTCCTTAGATTTTAATCTTAGAATATCATAACACAATTTCTCTATTACTTGTAAATGCTAATTATTATAGTATATAAAATAATATTTCCAAAACATTGTGCATGTGTTTTTTTTATTTAGCATCAATTGAGTGCTTAATTAATATATAATGTTGTGATATACAAATTGCTTAATTTTAAATTTATTTTAATTGTTGGGATAAAGGTTTAGCAAATGAGAAAATATTTTTAAACTGTTACTGTTGAGATAATTACTGCATAAGTGTTTTAAATTAGAAATGAATGAGTTTGAGGTTCTCTTGAGTTATTTCTTAGTTAAACATAAAACTTAAATTTCTAATTTTTGTATGATAAACATGGCTACTTTGGAATATTTGAGTAATTTTACTTGGCCTAGGCAACATAGAACTTTTAAAATATGCATTCTGTTTTTGATAGGAATATTCCTTAGAACAAATATATCTAGTCAATTTCTATCATTTACCTGTATGCATGTAGGAGAGAGAGTTGGAAACAAAGATAGATAGATACATAGATAGATACAGAAATTCAAATGAACAGAAATGAAAGAGATGAGTGAGATTTCGAGAAGTGAAAGACACACATACAGAGAGAGAACAATTTAAATTGTAAGGGATTTAGCCCACCATTCCAATGACTGAAGTCTTGGAGCAATTATGAGATGCAAAAGTGTTTTTGCTGTTCTTTCATCGATCTCACTTCCGTTGTGCTTCTCATGATATCATCATCTGACCATGTTGAATTTGGATTTACTGGGACCAGGACACATAAATATAGATTTCTGGAACTAGAAATGTTTAAAAAGGAAAGTGAGGTACTTTAGGCAATGATTAGAAACATATAAAGTTGGATATTAGAGCTTCCAAAATATTCCAGTGCTTGATGTATGTAACACAAAGAAACTGGCTGTACTCAGCATAACCTCTGCCATTCAAGTCAATTTTAAGAGCCTTCAGTAAAAATATTATTGCATTTATTTTAAGTGTTAACTTCTGTTCCTCAGTATCTTCCATAATTTACATCACAGTGTCTATGCTTTGTGATTTCTTATATAGAGACTTTTTTCCTCTTCAGAGTTTTCTGCCAGTATTCACCACCACAAAACTCCATTTTGGTCTCAACATTTATTTTATCTCTTCTCTAATGTTTTATTAGCTTTCTTTGCAGGGTATCTTTGAAATCTCACACATGTTTCAGCCATTTTACACTTCATAAAACATTTAAACCCTTGATTAAATAAATATCTGTTCAAAAGATCATAAAATACTTTAATAAAGCACATAAACACATATAGCTGTTATAAACACTGTATATATTGTATTAAGTTTAAAATTGGTGACACATGTTTAATGTCACATTTGAAAAAATCCAAAGCTTCATGTAAGTAAATAAATTTCTGAAACACACTTTTTATAATGGAGCATTACCTGTCACCTGATAGCAACAGCATTAATAAATTACTGGGTATAGTTTGCATATGATTGCTCATCTATTGCCTAGTATTTGGAAAACTTTGATAAAGTTCACCACTAATTCATCATAAAAAGTTTAGCAAACCATGATATAGCACCTCTTGTATTTTCCTGGATAGAGCTGGAACCCATTCTACTAAGTGAAGTATCCCAAGAATGGAAAAATAAGCACCACATGTACTCACCATCAGATTGGTTCCACTAATCAACACCTAAGTGCACATATAGGAATAACATTTATCGGGCTTCCGGCAGATGGGAGGGGGGAGGAGGAGATGCGTATATACACACATAATGAGTGCGATGCGCACGTTCTGGGGGATCCACACACTTGAAGCTCTTATGGGGGGAGGGGAGCGAGGGGGAAGGGCAACATACGTAACCTAAACATTTGTACACCCATAATATGCAGAAGTAAAAAAAAAAAAAATAGCAAACTAGAAATAAATAGAAATGACTTTTTAACAGCATGTGTGCTTCAGTACGACATTTTGGAAGAAGTCCCATTAAAATTATGCACAAAAGCAAGTACACTTGCTATCATCCTTACTACTGAACATTTATCAGAATTTCCTAAACAGTGCAAAAGTTTGTATAACAATTGTAAAAAAAGATATAAAATTACCATTTATTTTCAAAAAATAAGATCTAATTCATAAAAACTCCAAGAATATCTATAAATTATTAAACATAATAAGATGGTATAATAAGAACGCTGGGGCAAATCAGTATAAGTCATGGCGTTCTTACACACCATTAATAGCTAATGAAAATATGAATAAATTTTAACACATAATGGGAAGCAATATCAAGAGATAACTAAATAAATTATTTTAAAAAAGTAGAAGACTTTTACATATAAATCTCAAATCTTTATTAACTTAAATTGACATTTAGAAAAAGGTAAGATAGGCTAATGTCCTGAATAACAAGACTCAGTACCATGAAGATGACAGATAATGCTAAATTGATTTGTAAAGTCGAAGTAATGTAAATTGAAATTCCTTTAGAGTTTACTGTGGATTTTGGCAAGTTAACGCTAAAATTCATATGAAATGGTAAAAGGCTAAGAATGCCTAAAGTAGATCAAAGAAGAGCAAAGTTGGACAATTGGTCCTCTCGTTTATCAAAACTCTTTCAAAAGTATATTAACTAAAACCACATGATGTAGGTATAGTAATAGACAAATGTGTCACTGGAATAGACTAGAAAACCCAGAATTAGAGCCATAAAAAAAAAAACCGAAGTATGCAAGGGTAGAGGTCATGTTACAGCCAAATGCAGAAAAAATATATTGCTCACTAAATGGTAAAAGCAGCATTGATTTCCTTTATGAAAAAAATAGATCTATACACCATACCATAGACACAAATAAATCCCACATATATTGAAAGTGTAAATATTAAAATCAAACTATTAAATTTTTAGAATTACATGAAGACAATAGCTTTTTGGTAGTGGTAGAATGAATTATTTCACAGAAACAGTAAACAACTCATAAAATTTAGACTGATACATATAATAAAAAGAAAAAATACACAAAATTAAAGGATAAATCATAGGCTTTGAGAAGATATTTGCAATGTACATTAGACAAAGATTTAGTGTGGAAAAAACGTTACACCCCTACATATTATTTTTTAAGACAAACAGCCCATCCCACACACACACACAAAATGGGCGAGGCATATATAGATTATTCACTGAATAACAAAACTGAATGAATCAAATTGTGTAAAGTATACATCTTCACTAATAATTACAGAAAGGTGAATACAGGCAATGAAAAACTCACCCATCAGATTTATAAAACTTAAACAATCTAATGAAACCAAGGTAAAATATAGTTTGGAGAAAGTGTCATAAATTAATTAATTATGAATGGACATGACCTATAACCCAGCTATTCCATTTTTCAGTTTAATTACTAAGAGAAAGTATCACATAGCTGCATTTATTAATTTCCTAAAGCTGCTGTAACAAATTACGACACACTGGGTGGCTTAAAACAACAAAAATATATTCTCTCACAGTTCTGGAGGCCAGAAGTCTGAAATCAAGGTTAGTTCCTGCGGATAGTCTGAGGGAGATGCTGATCCATGCATCATTTCGCCCTTCTGGCGACCGTGGGCAGTTTGTGGTGGTCCTTGCTTTATAGACACATCGTTTGAATCTTTGCCTTTCTGTTTATGAGGTGTTCTCCTCTGCGTTGCCCGTATGTCTGAATCCCCTTCTTCTCATGAAGACACAGTCATTACATTGGGGCCTGCCCTAATCCATTATGACCCCATATTAACTTGATTACATCTGCAAAAAGCTTATTTCCAAAGTCATGTTCTGACATTCCATGTGAACATGCATTTGCTGGGAACACTATTAAACCCCGTACACTACAAAAGGATAAATGTATATCAAGAAAATATGTATATCACAGCACTATTTGTTAACAACAAAAATATCCATTATTGTAGCCATGGATAATAAATAGTGGTATAGACATACTATGGAGCTTATACACCTATTAAAACCAATGACTAGACCTATGAATATCAATGTTGATAAAACTTTAGAACGTATTGAGTGAAGAAAAGAAAGTTGTAGGATGTTTGACAGTTCAATATCTTATTTGTAAGGATGATAAATACACAAAACACAACATAGTTTTTGGTACATATAAAATAAATATACAAATATGCAGGTTACCTGCACATCAATTTTAGGATAGTGGTTATCTCCAAGGAGGGAAGGTAGACAATGAGATTAGGAATAAACAAATGCTTCAAATACATTTGTAATATTTTTTATCATGTAAAGGATGGGAGATTTGGAATAAATGTGAGAAAATGTTAACATTTGTTACAGTTGAATGTTGAGTGTAGGGCAGAGTTTCTCAACCTCTGCACTACTGATATATTGGGCAATATTCATTTTGTATGGAGCTATCTGGAGCATTGTGGAGTATTTAGATGTTTAGCAGCCTCCCTGGGCTCTGTCCACTAGATGCCAGTAGCAAACCTTTCCCCCACCCCCAGCTGTGATAACCAATGTTTCCAAACGTTTTTGCTCTGTGGAGAAAAACCAACTCTGGCTGAGGACAACAGGTATATGGTATTCGTTATATCCTTCCCTTTGTTATTCTGTATATTTGAAATATGTTATGATATATATTGTGATAAAATATTAAAATGTACATGTATATTTCTTGCCTACCAAGTTTTAATAGAAAAAATTGTCAACATGTAAGCATAAATAGACATAATAAAATTTTACATGTTGTAAATTAGAGCTTAGAGATATAAAGACTTAAGCAACCCAGAAAATTTGTAATTAATTTTGTCTGGGTTGTTTTGTTGAAGACAGGCTACACTGAAGAGAGGCTATGTCAGTCTCACCTTAAAGGATGTATAGGATTTTGCGAGTTTAAAAAATGGTGGGAAAGCATTATAAGTAGAAGAAACAGCCAGGAAGCAGAAACTATGTAATGATTTTATGGCATGGCGAGTTCTTCCGTGGAACTGAAACAGAGTCTCAAATTTTCATGCCTTCAATGGCAGTAGCATATATGTGTGGAGCGAATGACTGTAAGAAATGTTAGAAATGTAGGGCCTACGACATTAGAGAGGGCACCTAGCAGACCAAGCAAAAGACGTCTGAGGGCAGATTCAGTTCATAATTTTAATGCCCTCTTTCCTGGAGTATATGGAGGGGTCTATCTAGATATGTGCTGGCAAAGAATGATTGATGTCATTGAAAAGCAGAAATCATTAAAATTAATATTCCTGTAGAATGTTAACACATTAAAAATTAGCTTGAGAGATATGCAATCTCATGGATTTGAAGTCTTAATAAAATTGGTATATTAATTCTCCACAAATTGATTTACATATTAAATGCAATCAAACACATACTATCAGCAGAATTCTTTAGAAATTAGCATGATGATTCTAAAACTTCGCATGAAAATACAAAGTATCTAGACTATCCAAAGCAATCTTGTGATAGAACAAAGTTGGAACGCTTATACTATGTTTTGAGAGTTGCTGTAAAGCTACATAATCATGAAGTGTGGCAGTGGTGTAAGGATCATCAAATAGATCAGTGAAACAGAATAAATAGACCAGCAACAGACTCAAACTCATCTCTGGTCCTTTGATTTTCTACAAAGGTTTCAATGTTATCTGATTTTTGTCAGCATTTGTCTTTTCAACAAGTACTGGAATAAACGGATACTATAACTTGACATTTACATCACAACATATATAAATATAATTCAAGATGCACCATAGATCTAAACATAACAGCTAAAACCTTAAAGCTTTTAGAGGAAAACATCAGAGAATTTCTTTATGATTTGGGGATATGCAAAAGTTTATTAGACTGGAAACAAAAGAACAAATTGACAAGTTAAATTACATTAAAATTAAAAATAAATTTTAGAATATTTCCTCAGAAAATGATGTCATTAAGAAAAATAACAGGAATGTCATAGATGTAGGGAAAATATTTGCAGAATATATATCTTGCCAAGGACTGATATCCAGGATATTTACATAAGTTCTAAACATCAGTAATAAAAAGACAAACCATTTAAAAAATAAGCAAAAAAAAAAATGGGAAACTCCCAAAATACATGTACAAGAATACCCAATGGATACTTTACAATGTATCTACCATTTAAATCTGAGAAATGACAATTAAAAGCACAATGGGAAACCCATTCATAAAAATAATACCAAATCTTCGAAGTAAGTGGATCAATTGATATTCTTATACATTGTTCTTAGAAGTACAAAATATTACAACCATTTTAGTAATATGTCTGGTATTTTTATTTTATTTATTAATTTTTTGTCCAAAAATGTGTTCTCTACTAGAAAAAGATCTGAAAAGGGACTCCTTGTTCTTGCAACACTATGAATATTTTATGTGTATCATACAATAACTTCACAGCAGTAGTATTGTTGCATTTAGCATGCATGTTATTTTAATGCTGAAGGTCACACCAAATATAAAATCATGTATAAACTCTTGGTGTGTATTTTAGTTTTCATATATTCCAACAGGAGCCCCAAGATATGAACAATTAGAAATAGAATTAAAAATTTTCAGAGTGAATAGTCATATGCCATATCTGTGTTATTATTTTTATCCATCTACCATGAAGAATTGTTGTTAGGTACTATATATATATATATCTCCTTTATTACATTCAGATAGATAAAGCATATTAACTCTTCAATTAGCAATGCTTGCCTTTCAATAGAATGAAATTCTATCAAAGCAAGAATCGTGTCTCATTCACATTTGTTTGCCCAGTGCCTAGAATCATATCTGACACATGATAAAATTTCAATGAATATTTGTTGAATGAAGGAATGTGACTGTCAGAGTGCAATATCTGCAACACCATACATGTTTATGAGGACACTATTTGTGTTTTCATAAACATTGACATTTTAACAGGCCATGTGACTTGGTGAATATCTTTATTTACTATACATTATTTTGCAAGAAATTAAAAAGTACGTTTTAAAAAAAATCTGGTTAGATTTGTTTAGGTTCTTTGGAATTTTACTTCAAATATCCCATGAAGCATAAATTCATATTTGCATCTTTTAATAATGCATGCTGAATTACAATTTGGGGACACAAAGGCTTATATAAATGCTGGGTGCATTTTATGTATACACATTTCCCATTCAAATGATTTTTATAGCTCATGGGGCCTTCGGTTAGATGCAATCACTCTTTACGTTTCATGGCAATAGAACGAGATCTCAAAAAGATGCATTTTTTTCCCCACCAATTCATTTCACTCACTGAAGTTCAGTACTGTATTTCTTTAATAAGTTAAGAACTGCATTTTGCTGTTGCTGCATTTTCTTTACACTCCTTATTTTCCACAGTATTATTAGTAATCAAAATCTTTGATTCTTACATTAGTTTTTTTTTTTAATTTAGTTTTTTTTTTCTTGGACAATTTAGGTAACTTTATACATTCAGTTTTTCTTTGACAATTTCTACTAATGCAGTTGAGCGGTGATTATAACATTTTCCAAAATTAGATATATGAATATCCTTTGTTTCCTTTGTCATTTTTTGACAATTATGCACACATAGGGATTGAATCTCACTTTTAAAGAGTCAACTTCTGACTCTGAGAGTGTGGTTTACTCCTCCTTTGCTTGATCAGGAAAGGTTTTTGGTCAAGAGCCAAGATAGGAAATGTCTGCTTTCATGTTTTCAGATTTAGAAAACATATATCTGACTTGAGAGGTGCCCAATAATGAACTGCAAATAGCTCTTACAGTTAGAAGAAAAGAGAAATTTAATCACAGTGTTTTTTATAATTACATTTCCAAAATGAAGATTTAAAAATACTATGTTTCTAATAATATAAGTAAAGCACATTCATTTTTAAAACTATAGGGGAAAATAAAATGCCATAAAAAAAAGGAGGAAAAAGATACCCAGGTAAATCTATTGTAAACATTTTGGTACACATCATCCTAGTTATCTACAAATTTAAAAGACAAAGTGTCATTTTATTATATTTACTATGCTGTAATCTGAATATATTGTTTTTTACTTAGCAATAATCTCAAATGATTTAATATTTATTTGCAATGTGATTTTAACGACTTTTTAATATTTCACCAGTTAGACCCAGAATGTTTTACCAAACCAATTACTTATCATAGGACATTTCAACTTTTTCCAATTTCAATCACTGTCTCTGTCTTTATTTTCATATCTGATAGCCTTTTTATAGGGTATTTTGGAGTAAAAATGACACTTTCCATTAGCTTAAAATATTAACAGGAATAGCCGATAAATATTATTATTTTGACATGTAATAGAATAAGCTGTGGTATGAATCTGGTCCTGATCCAAATTAATTATATGAATTTGAGAGAGTTCAATTCTTTACTTGATCTGTCAGAAACATTCAACGCAGCAGGACTCTGTTTCTTCATTGGTTTTCCAGGACCTCATATTCTTGACTTCTCTTCTACATTGCTGCTCATTAGTTCCTCATGGATTAATGCTTGAATATATCTGGCTTAATTTCTAAATACGTGCCACAGTGATGATATCCAGTTTCACGACTTCAATATCATCTATCTGTATACTTGTCTTTACTTATTACTCTTTCTCTATTTATATTGTAAATATATAATATTTACATTATATATAAATATAACATATACACATATACAGACATCTATCTCTCCAAATACTATCATCTATCTATCCCAGAACTCTCTCCTGTGCTCCAAATTCATACTTCCAACTGCTTACTAAAGTTTCTCCTTTGAATATCTAATAGGCAAGTTTCCATCACTTACAGTTGAGTTTCTATTTTTTTTTCTTTGCATACTGGTTCTATCTCAGTTAATGGTTAAAGCAGAGGTCAAAATTTGGGTCTACTCTTGACTCTCTTCTTGCAAATTTAACGTTTAACATGCCTACAAATCATATAACTCTGCATTTGAATGGTATCTCAACAGTTTTGCTGCCAACATACTTTCCTAAACTATAAACATCTCTGCCCTTGGTTACTGCAATCTCCTCTTGCTGTTCTCGCTTTTTAGAACAATTTCTCCCAGACATCATGTTGCTCACACATTCATCTCCTGACCTTCTCACTAAAAGCTTTCCCAACCAACCTATGTACAAAATCTAGTAATACCTATCCCATTGCCTGATTTATTTTTCTTGCTACCACCAATCATCACATTTTACCACGCTCTATACTTTAAATATTTTATATTGTTATTTTCTCTATCCACACAAAAATGTAAGTTCTCTGACAGTAGGAATAAAGATTCCTATTTTATTGATTACTAGGTATAAAATAGGGGCTAAATAACTATGAACATTTTTCTAATCCAGAATATTCTTTGTTTGCTAGTATTATTCTTTGCCTAGATTCTACAACGTGGACAAGTTGAGTATTAATATTAGGTTTTAAATACTATATGCTTATAAGAAAACACCCATATTCCCACATTTAAGGTTTGCGACCCCACTTTCCCAGGACAAAAACGTAGAATGATTCAGGGCGTTTTGGCCACTGATCTTATGTTTGTTAATTTTTGTTAAGCTTCCTAGCAACCTTGACTAAAATTTTCATGTTCCTTCCGGTCCTAATTCAATTTTCTGACAAGTTGAACATGATTTGTCTTAACACTTACATTCCCCCGTCAAGGCAAATGCAGTCTGCTCAAACATATGGTCTTTTTCGGAAAATATTTTAACTTTAATTTATTCTGCACACCCCTATGACTTGCCAATCTCTGGGGACCTTGAATGCCTGGATTGGGGGCAGATCTGATGAAGGCCTTCTTGGACTCAACGGCTGATGGGTGAATTGCTTCCCATTCTTTCACAGACAGCAACATTAATCTAAATTGAAAATTCATCACCGGCATTTATGGTTCTGAGTGGTAGCATATGGTGTTAATCTGGAGGAATTTTACCTTTACTATTACTTTGCAGGTCTGTTACCTAAATATTGTTAAAGTGAGAGTAACTCATTTTTGACTACTAATCTTGTGACAGCTCTTCTGTATGAGACCAGAATGGCCCAATTTTTTCTGGGTTTTAATTCTGGGCATAATTATAGTAGAACATTACTATTGTAATTTTACCTTTAAGATAAAGGAAGACAGGAAGTCTAAGATTCACACAAGGACTTTCAAACTCTATTTCAAACCCATAGTTCCTTTTTTCCTCCATAATGTTACCATTCCCTAAGATAAATAGATAAAGACATGTAACAAGTTAATCTTTTAAAATTATATACTTAATACTTTCAGAAATATCACCATTCTATATTTTATTGGCATATTTTGATACAGGAAACAACCAAATATACTCTGAATTGTTTGAAACAGTGAGTGATCAATCTAGGTGACAAATATGAACTAAAAGGTATATCTACAAAAAGTATTTCTTAGGATGACTCCCTAAAATGCGTTAAGCTACAGCATTGTCTTTGGAATACATGAAAGTTTTCCTAATGAATCTACTTTAAGGCAAAGCATTCATACCGATGTATATATTCTGGCATGTTTAATAATATCACAATAATAAATAGTTACTCCTGAATGTATTAGAAAAGAATATTCAAGTTGTCTTTTTAGAATCAATACACTTGTTACAACAATAAATGCTAATATTTATTGGCACTTTTCATGTACCAGACAATATGCTAACTTTGTGATAAGCATCACCCACTTCTTCTTTCAATAAATATGCATCGAATGCTTGCTCTGTGTCAAGTACTGATCTAGGAACTTGAGATACATCAATAAATAAACAAAAAAATGAAGGTCCTTGCTAGCATAGAGCATTATGGTGAGAGAATCTTACAAAAACCAACACACATAGACTGTAACAGACAAAGTAAATTACAATATTGTTATAGGTCGAATTGTGTAACCCCTAAAATTCCTATGATAAAAGCCTAAGCTGCATTGAACCAGAAAGTGACCTAATTTGGACATAAGGTCTTTACAAAGATAATCCAACTAAAATCAAGCCATTAGGATAGGTCCTAGTCCCACATGACTGGTGTCCTTTTAAAAAGGGGAAATTTGGAGATAGACACAGATGCAGAGAAAATGTCATGTGAAGATGAAGGCAGAAATCTGAGAGATGCTTCTATAAGCCAAGGAATATCAAAGACTGCCAGAAAATCACCAGAAGCTAGGTAAGAGGCATGGAACAAATTTTCTTTTATAACTCTCAGAAAGAAACAACTCTACCCAGAGCTTGATCTTGGACTTCTAGGATCCAGAACGGAAACAATAAATTTATGATTTTAGGCCTCACGTTTATGGTACTTTGATAAGGTAGCACAGTAAACTAATACAAGGATGTAAGATGGTCTGGGAGAATGCCTTTAAATATAGCCATAATTCCTTTTTTACCCATGGATGCATGCCAGTCTTCCCATAATGAGATGGAATCTTTTTACCTTTGTGTCTGAACTAGTCATGTGACTTGCTTTGAGCAATACTGTGCAGTGAAAGGGAGGCTGTGTCAGTATCAGGACTAGCTTATGGAAGACGTGACAGTTTCCACTTTGGATTTCTGAGAACCCAGCTGCCATACTTTAAACTGAAACCCTAGTCTAGACTTCTAGAAGAAAGATGGCCACAGGAAGGAGAATTTATGCATCTCAAATGCAGCCAGTACAAACTGATGTATAGACCAGCAATGTGGTCTTGCACATTGCAATCCCCAGTTGACCCCCACCTGAATGCATAAGCAACTTGAACTAATGCCACGTGGAGCAGAATAACTGAATAGCCGAGCCCTAGCTCCCCACACAATCATGCAAAATGATACACCATTGTTTTAAGCTTCTAAATTTTGGAATGATTTTTTGCATATCGATAGATCATTGAACATAGGATGATAAGTTCCAGGAAAACAATAAAGAAAAGTAGAGTGAAGGAATTGAATAAGGGTGTGTTTACATGTGGTGGCAATGGTGGGGGAGGGGAGGATGCTATACTTCAATCCTCACTTAATCCTCACAGTAATTAATGAGGTAGATATAATCCCATCTTCCAGACAAGCAAATGAGACTTACAGAAGTTAAGCAATGTGTCAAAGGTTACGTAATAAAGTCTAGATTCAAATTCAGGGCATCTGTATAAACCACTCTATCAAATAAATAATTGGGGGTGAAAGGAGAGTGGGAGCTCATTGGTGGTGGTGAAGTGGCATCAGAGTCAATTTTGCTCTCCCATATAACAGTCTAGCAAAAATATTTTTAAAGGGAAGACTTCAAGGAAGGTGTGATCGTTAATTTCATGTGTCAACTTGACTGAACCATGCGGTGCCCAGACTATTCGCTAAAACGTTATTCTGGGTATGTCTGCGAGGGTGTTTTTGAATGGGATTAAGATTCACATTTGAATCAGTAGACTGAGTAAAACAGATTGCCCTCCCTAATACAAGTGGACCTCATCCAATTAGTTGAAAGCCTGAATTAAAAAAAGAAAAAAAAAAAAAAAACTGATCCTCCTTCTCCTTCAAGTAAAGGGAACTCCTCCTGCCTAACTGCCTTCAAGGTAGGGTATTGTTTTTTCCTGCCCTCAGACTTGTGCTGAAACCTGGGTTCTTTCTGGGTCTTGAGCTCACTGGCCTTCAGCCCGGAACTACACCATCAGTTCCCCTGTGTCTTCAGTTTGCTGGCTACAGACCATGAGATTTGACTGCCTCCATAACTGTGAGGGACAATTCTTTATAGTAAATATTTCTGCATATATATGCATTCTATATGTTCTTTTTCTCTAGAGAACCATAATTAATACAGAAGTTAATCTCCCTTTCCCCTCTTCGTGTGTGTGTGTGGGGGGGGGGAGGTGAATGTGTGAGTGAGGGATGAATAGGCATCTGGGATTTAGAGAGAAATGCTAGAAACTCAGTCTAAGACACCTTCACTTAAGATTATTAAAAAATAAAAAAAGAATAAAAAGTAAAAAAGTAAAAAAAGAACAATTTAGCTAATAAGGATATGCTATAATACACTAAAAGCCTGAATGAGACTTTTTAAATCACAATCGAGTTTTCCATCTAGATTTTTTTTTATATTTTAAATGAATTTAAAATAGTATGTTCATGGAAAATTGGAAAAAAAAATACTAGCAAGAGAAATGAACTATATATAAGAATGCATCTAGACAATTTGCATGTTTAAGTGACATTTGTTCTTCCGTAACATGATAGTTGAATTTGTAAGCAAGGTTGCATAAGAAAAACTAAATTTTATAGGAAAATAAATGAAAAATTTAGGGAGTTTCTGATTCTTAAAAACAAAGTCATATGTCTTATCTTTAACTATATATTGTTATGGTATGCCAAAATAATAATTTGATTAAGCAAAACTCAACCAATAAATAAATTATTTTTGTCTTTGAATCTTCCAGATATTGTCAGTCTCCACTATCATCTTTTACCTGATCTTGTAATTTTGATTGTTACATTGTTAACAATCACCAAAGATAAGCCAAAAGTGAAACTTCATTAAAGTTATAAAAAGGAAAAAAAAATAAAAAGGTGATACTAACAGACTAACAGAACAATAAGCTCAAAAATACCTCTGCTTCTGTTTTTCTCATAGAAAAACAAAATTACACCTTCCATATTCCATGGATCCAGATTTTGATTGTACTGCAACTAGTAATAGTCTGTGTAATACAAATAATGTTTTCTTATTAATCAAATTCCAATTATCCTATTTGCTTTATGAAAACTCACACTGCAGGAGAACTGCTTCTACTTATGTTTTACAGCATTTCCTTTGAAAGGGAAGCAATTTTTCTTCATACATTTTTAAATAGAATCAGAAAATATATGGTTTGTGGTTTTCAGCGAATACAGTTTTCATAAATTGTGTCTTACGGGGGGGCGGGAACCCAGACACTTTTCTTCTTGATGAAAAATTTTGTTACTTTTGTGATAAGAGAAAGGCATATGAGTGATGAAATGGGATATATTAGATTCGTCCCAGTTTCATTATTGATTTGCAGTATGACTATGTCAGATTATATCAACTTTCTCAAGCTACATTTTTCTCTCTCAATAACAACAACGATGACAATAATAATTCTTAATTAGTAAGGTTTAGTGATGGTTAAAAGTAATATATGAGAAAAAACTTAGTTCACCTTGAGTGTGCTGATAATATCAGTTGTTGTCCATAATATTACCGTTTTTTTTCCATTATTAGCATTATTACTGCTCTTCAGATAAGAAATAAAATCTCATGTATTTTAATTATCTCGATAGCGAAGAAAAAGGAAATACTCCTCCCTAAAGGATCTGTGATGTCATAGCTGCCATGCGGAAACACAGATCCACCACAGAAGCACTGATAGGCTGGATTCTAAAATCCATACCTTTATAATTGTAAAGATTATCTTCCTCTCTAAGAACAAATATTGATATAAAATTGGAAATACTATTTTATTTTTTCCATGTAGCCTATATGCAATTGGGCCATAATAATCCTAATTTCATGAACTTATCATGGTGACCCTGGGAAGCCACTTATTCTTTCCTAACTTTAGCTTTTTTCATCTGAAAATGTAGATAATGATCTTATTTATATTAACATTGACATTATAAGTCTACTATAAATAACTCATAAGATTGTATATCTACAAATAGTAGATATACACATATATGCAAATATATATATACATATACACATACACATATATGCAAATATATATATACATATACATATATGTAATTTAAAAATTGTAAAAATGGTAATGCAAATAATGCTAATCAAATATTGTAGCAATTAAACCCAATATGTCTTATTCATATGTAATATTCAAAACATGAGTCATAAATAAGTTTAATAATATAGACTGAGGTTAATCAGCTTTAAAATTATGATTCTTATGAGGTATAAACATACAGGCTTTCTCCGTAGCATAAGTCTTCCGTAACATTGTTATCAGGCAATACTCTTATCTTCACATTATGATTGCAGATACTTACATTTCAATCCATTAAAAAATTATGTTTCAATCCACATAAAGTTTCTGTGGCAGCTGTTAATTTACCTTGTATAGTCAGTCATGTGTACAGAGACTGTGACATTTTTTCAGCAAGATAATCTTTGTAGTCATGAGCAGTGATAGCTTCCAAAAATGACCCTGCTATGACATTGTTACTGGCCAGATACTAACCCTTACCACATGGAAGGTTTCAACCTCACCAAAGATTTTATCATTAGTTACTGCCTTACTGGGGAAAGCCAGATTTGAGAAAAGTATATAAAAATTCTGACACCCATCTAAATAAATTATACATATATGAGCAAATGTGGAAGCCATTTGCTCTAGTACAAAAATCATGATAACTATATCCAGATAGAATTTGAAAACTCTAACCAAAAATTTGCCGTGTATTTTACTTCACCTTTCTTTTTTTTTTTTTTTAAGGATTGTTAGCAAAGAAGATTGCTTCTGTGTTTGCATGCAATTTATTAGTCAAAGAAAATCTGTATCTCAGGAAGTCTCCTTTGGATAAAGCTCTCTTAGCAATGTAGTTTGACCTAAGTAAGGAGAGTTGTTATATGGATTAAAATAGTAAGCTTGTAAACACTTGGAACAGTTCCTAACACATAGTTAAGAACTGAATAAATTGTATTTTTTATTATTATTAATAAATTAAACTATACCACGAAGACTAGAGAGGCCAATTTTCTCATTTCTACCAGGTCCTACTCCTTTTAAACAACATAAACAGAAACCAAGGCTCGGTTTTCTTATCTGCAGTTTGAAACTATTTTCTCCTTGATATTTCC
The DNA here is from genome assembly GCA_004363605.1 of Indri indri. Taxonomy (NCBI): domain Eukaryota; kingdom Metazoa; phylum Chordata; class Mammalia; order Primates; family Indriidae; genus Indri; species Indri indri. The sequence continues at coordinate 62,826 of RJWJ010004917.1, forward strand.
TTGGTGCTTTCTCCATGCATCTATTATCACTTTTTTCACCTGTTCTTATTCTTCTAACCCTATGGTTCCTATATTTGCTATATTATTTGGTGGCATATCTCTCTCCCCCACATACTTCATGGTTTTACAGTAACATGAATCAGTAGTGCTTATCAAAACAAAAAAAAAAAGGAAATTTTGTAAATCAGTCCGAGAATTGATTTGTGTTTTCCATTTAGGTCACTTGTGATTTTTTGCAGAAGTTCTGTTTTCAATGATTCATTTTACATTTTCTCTTCTAAAGCTCACAACATCCTGGTGAAAGAGGTGTGGTTTCACCTAGCTGAGGCTTAGTAAGCACGTTTAATATTCACAGCAAAGGTGTAGGGTCAGAATTTGTGAGAGCCAGGATTCAGACCTGGGTCTTTCTGTTTGTAGTCATTCTATTTAATCTTATGCTGTTTCTGTCGACATTTACATTGCAAAGAAAAAATTGAATGATCTTAAAAGATTTATGCTTAACATCTGAATGTAAGACCACATCTATCCTACGTGAGTAGAATGGCATGTATTAATAGCTTAAGAGAGATCTGGGTGATGTTACCATTCTTTTGGGAGACAAATTACAACATTTCCCACCCATTTCCCCCAAACACACACACAAAATTACTCTTACTACCTGGTGGTTTGGGGCTAAAGTTGAGAGGGTTACCCTACTCCAGGGTGCATCACAGCCCTGGGTATGTGTTTGAAGGTAAGATTTGGGAAACACTTATTGCCTGTGTTTTATGGCACCCTACCTAACAGGTTCACCATTGTGACCTCTGTGTATAGCAAACTGACTAAGAACATAGCAAGAGCTCAATAAATATATGACGAATTACTTTTTTTAACATAAAAATTTGTTAAAGAAATGTCCCATCCATGGTGTTAGGTGTCTGTGCCATATAAATGAGATTTATTTATTTATTTAATCATCCATTCGATTCAACAATTACTGACTGATATCTTCATGTTTCGATTTGCATATGGTCATGTATGTTATCTTCTGTGTCTCCTTTATTCTCTTAGAATTATCTAGTTTACTGTTACCTAGAAGTCTGTGTCACATTTATGATTTTTACCTTATGAAAATATTTTTCTTTAAATCAATTTCCTTTTTTCGTTTTTAATTCAGTCATATTAGTCTGATGTTAAAAGATAATATCCATGAAGTCACAAGTTTGAGGTGGTAGTTATATTTTTTCTAATACATAAAATTTAAAGAAATATATTATTGATATAAAATCATTAATTTATCATCTGAAACTATGACAAAAAACTATTGGGTTTAAGGTATAGTTTGGAAAACACTGGTCTAGACTGATGATGTTAATTTGAAGTTAAGACACTGAAGGCAGTGGTGGTTAAGTGGCATAATTAAGGTGAACAAATGGTTCATGGCAGCACACACTAAACCAGAGGCTTTCTCTTAGGAATAAGATCATGCCTCATATACCTCATTTTAAATTAGAAGCATTATCATACAGACTACAATAATATTCCATTTTTCTCATAGTGCAGCACACTATTTTTTGCAACCATTTTAGAAACCATCACAATTTTTAGGGACTTTCCTGAACTTATACTATAATATACCATACTATTAATATACTAATAATGTATATTATATAAAATAAATTCTCAGTAGTATTTTTTTTTAATTTTGTGGTGACATGGATCCAGTCACATTTACCAACTGTGGCTGCATTCAAATCCCGGCTCTCTGACTTACCAGATTTTTGTTAGGAAAGTTATTTCACTTCCTTGGTATTCCATATCCTCATATTGTGCATATATAAATATGCACAATAAAGTTTATTTTAAAATGGGATAATAATACCTATTTAGAGGCACAGCTATGGTCATTAAACAAAATCATTTATGCTTGGCATTTCAATAATACCTTGCAAATAGTAACTGGGTGTGTTGATTATTAAAATTATTATGACTGTTAGAAAATTTCATGAATTTCATAGAAGATTTGATTACCTTCTTCCTTTAAAAATGTATAGTTGCACATAAAGTCAAAATTTTGAATACAAATGTCAGAGTTATTTTCAGACTTCTTGAAATCTGAATTTGCTAGCTTCAGGGAATCTATTGATACTTTTAAGGATTCAAGTAATAGAGAAAAGAATTGCACTATTTCTAGTAGTGTTTGTTGAAAACAAATTGGTCATCAATTTTCTAATCAACCCAGCAAATACAAGAAAATTTGAGAAAAAAATTATATTACACTGAGCAGAGGAAATATTACTGTAGTAATCTTAATCATATAAGATTATATAAGCCTACTTTAAAATACGAGGGACAAAGATATTGCTGATACAAAGCGGTCTGTTAATTTCGAGTATTAAAAATAGAATATGGAATATCCTGGAAGTAAAGATTATTAACAAAAGGGCATATAGCATTTCCGTGCATTTAGGGATGTGTTGGATGGAGAAAATAATTCTAGTTATCTGGTTCTACCCCTGTCCTTGCGTGTTTACCATATTATTGCAAGAGAAGTTTGAGAGCAAAAATAGGTAGAGTGTATGTGAGTGATTGGAATTTGAAGCCAATAGAGATCTAGGATTTATAGATATAGCACTATGCTGATAACAGACATGAAAGAAAAGTCATAGAGGATGATGAGAGGAGAGTGACAAAGTTGGCAAAATGCTAACAAAAGTGAAACAAGGCACATGAAGAAAAGAAGGAAGAAAGGAAGGCTATGTCTAGACTAATAACATTCTGAGGACAGAAGAATGCAAGTATTAATGGAAATAGGAGAAGGTTTTGGAAAAACTATTCAGTAGGAAAAGAAGAATAGACCAAGAACAAAAATGGATATAGAAAGTTTTCAGTATACTTCAACCAAACCATGAGAAATTTATACATAAAAAGGAAACAACTTTAAACAGAAGCAAAAGTCAATAGGATCATCACTCTGTATCATGTTAGAACATAAACATGAGCATGTGGGCTTTAGCCAGACCATCGGATGCATGTAACTGGACTAGAATTGGGTGCCAGTGCACGGAAGGGCCAAATGAGAAAGCAAAACATTATATATAAACCTAAAGGGTGACTAATAATATAAGCAAACACAAATTTATGAATTTATTTAAAATATTAAAAAGAAGAAAGTATAAGATTACTAATAAATTATAAAATTCACCTCAGAAAACATCAGACCATACAGATGACTTCAATACACCCAGTGTTTATTTATTTATTTTATTTCAGCATAGTATGGGGTACAGATGTTTAGGTTACCCCCCCCCCAAGTCCGAGCTTCAAGCGTGTCCATCCCCCAGATGGTGCACATCTCGCTCTTTGTGTATGCATATACCCATCCCCTCCTCCCCCTCCCTCCTGCCCAACATCCAATAAATGTTATTCTTATATACGCACTTATGTGTTGATCAGTTAATACCAATTTGATGGCGAGTACATGTGGTGCTTGTTTTTCCATTCTTGGGATACTTCACTTAGTAGAATGTGTTCCAGCTCTATCCAGGAGAATACAAGAGGTGCTATATCACCATTGTTTCTTAAAGCTGAATAGTAATCCATGGCATACGTATACCACATTTTATTAATCCACTCATGTATTGATTGATGGACACTTGGGTTGTTTCCACATCTTTGCAATTGCGAATTGTGCTGCTATAAACATTCGGGTGCAGGTGTCTTTCTCATAGAGTGTCTTTTGTTCTTTTGGGTAGATGCCCAGTAATGGGATTGCTGGATCAAATGGTAATTCTACTTGTATCTCTTTAAAGTATCTCCATATTGCTTTCCACAGAGGTTGCACTAGTTTGCAGTCCCATCAGCAGTGTATGAGTGTTCCTATCTCTCTGCATCTATGCCAACATTTATTGTTTTGGGACTTTTGATAAAGGCCAGTCTCACTGGAGATAAGTGATATCTCATTGTGGTTTTGATTTGCACTTATCTGATAATTAGAGATGTTGAGTATTTTTTCATATGTTTTTTTGGCCATTATTCTGTCTTCTTTTGAAAAGTTTCTGTTCATGTCCTTTGCCCACTTTTTGATAGGGTTGTTTGATTTTTTTCTTGTTGATTTTCCTGAGTTCTAAGTAGATTCCAGTTATCAGCCCTTTATTGGATTTGTAGCATGCAAATTTTCTCCCATTCTATAGGTTGTCTGTTTGCTTTTGTGAGAGTTTCTTTGGCTGTGCAGAAGCTTTTTAATTTGATCAGGTCCCATTTATTTATTTTGGTTGTTGCTGTGATTGCCTTTGGGGTCTTCTTCATAAATTCTTTGCCTAGGCCAATACCCAAAGTGATCTACAGATTCAATGCAATCCCTATTAAAATACCAACATCATTCTTCACAGATGTAGAAAAATTAATTTTACGCTTCGTATGGAACTGGAGGAGATCCCGCATAGCAAAAACAATTCTAGGCAATAAAAACAAAATGGGAGGTATCAATTTACCAGACTTCGAACTTTATTACAAGGCTGTAGTAATCAAAACAGCTTGGTACTGGCACAAAAATAGAACCATTGACCAGTGGTGGAATAGAACTGAGAACCCAGATATAAAACCATCCTCATATAGCCATCTAATCTTTGACAAAGCAGACAAAATCATATATTGGGGAAAAGAATCCTTATTCAATAAATGGTGCTGGGAAAACTGGATAGCCACACTTAGAAAACTGAATTAGGATCCACACTTTTCACCTCTCACGAAAATGAACTCACGTTGGGTAACAGATTTAAACCTAAGGAGTGAAACTATTAGAATTCTAGAGGAAAATGTTGGAAATACTCTGCACCCAGTGTTTAAAATAAAATAGATAACATATTTCAAATCATAGAATACACCATTATCTCCTTTCTCATCTCATATTGTTGGTACCTGTGTTTTTCCTATTTCCCATTAATGATACAGTAATACCTTCTCAACCACAAATTTCCCTGCTTATAGATATAGCATATTATTTTGAAATTTTTTTTTTTTTGGCACTTGTGAGAATTTTATTTCCCTTATATGTAAGATGTGGGCTTTTCCACACGAGAATAATTAAGAAAACAGGAAAGTGGAAATTGGAACTAGATGAGGGAACTAAATAGCAGACAATGTATGAGTGAAATCTTTTGCCATTCTTGATGGAAGAATAAATAAAGCAAGAGAAAATAAATCCAGCTTTGAACTACATGGCCCCATATGCTAAGATAGAGGGGGCAGGTGTGAATAAGAAGGACTGAACAGGCAGTGCTTTTGTCCTGTGTCTCTGGAGACCATAGCAGTCCTAAGAGATGGAGGATCAAGATTCTTAAGTCTAATGATCGGGAATCATTAGACTTCTTGATGGACAACTAGATTAAATAATACCATCAACAAAGCTCAATTATGTCAACTCATCATACCTGTAGGATAAGGAAAGCCTGTAATTGTCATTAAAGGAAGAAAAATTGAAATAAAATGAGTAGTATACAACTTATCGATTAAAAGATATAAAATGTAATTGGTATTTCTTTACTTACTGTACTATTTAATATCATTGAGTAACATAAATAGGTCAAGGATTTGGCTAGACAAATTTTAAAAATTTATTTTAAATTCTTGTATTTTATAATAACTTCCTTTTTTAAAAGAGGAGCTTTAGATTTATAGCGAAATTGAGAAGAATGTACAGAGATATCCCATACATGCTGTATTCATGCATATGCATAGGCTGCCCCATTATCAATACCCTCCAACAGAGTGGTACATCTGCTACAATTGATGAAGCTATATTACACAACAATATCACCCACAGGCCATAGTTTGTGCTAGGGTTCATTTTTGTAGTATGTTCTAGGAGTTTGAAAAAATGTATGATGACATGTACCCACGATTACAGTGTTACACAGAGTAGTTTTACTGCCCTAAAATTCCTCTGTGCTCCACCTATTCATTCCTCCTTCCCCGCTAACCCCTGGTAACCACTAATCCTTACACAGTCTCCATATTTTAGGGGCTAGGCAATTTCAACATATCGTCTCTTAATTTTAAAACAGCCAGAAGCACAAGGTAACTTAAGCTTTGAAAAATGAAATGACATATTAAAACCATATGTCTTACAAGTGATAAACCCACAAGTGACAATAACTCTTATCTTTCATTGAGGTGCTTGGTACTAAGACACATTGATTATTTATGCCACCTCATTTAATCTTTATATGAACCTTACAAGTGAGGTATTATTGTTCCTATTTTGAAGATTAGGAAATGAAGGCTAAAAGATGCTAAGTAACTTGGAAAGATCACTCAATCAGTAAATGGTAAAGTTTGTATTTAAACCTATGCTAAGAAAAGATGTTATCCTACCGTTATTGTGTTAGTTATTATTATACATCGATCTGGTTTCTATCAGAAAAGTAGAATCACTGTGAGTGACAGAGTATAAACGGTTTATTTTAGGGACTAGGGTCGACCTTACGCAATTGTGGGGCTGATTACGAAGTCTATGCAAGGGCATTGCCTTTGCAATTGTGTTGGGTGGGCCTGGATGATCCATAGGTTAGCTGGGGCAGCAGATGGGTTGTGGAACTCAAGTGGAAGGGAACAGAGACATTAAGAAACCCATGAGGGCAAACAGAAACCTACATTTGTCTCTCATATTTGTCCACTTTGATGGTGCAAGTGACCTGCAGGAGAATCTGGTGCCTTTAAACATGGAGCTGATCACACACCTGGCCCAGGGTTTGGAGAAGTTGAAGAGGGAGCCCTGGTGGGATTGGGAGGATCTGTAAGTCAGAAAGCTTCCCCCACCCAACCAGGTGAGCCAGCACATCAGTGAAGATGTGTAAGATGCCATGGTGGCTGGCACCCTGCACCTGCCTTCCAAGTACCAGACTGTCTCTTCCTTCATCCCTTTCCAAAGCTCATGAAAATCTCTCTTGTAGCCACATCTCACTTAGAACAACACAGAAAAGAGAATTCTGGCAAAAGTAGTTGAGGCATGTTAAGTCACGTTGCCAGAGAGATCTAGTGGGAACATACCCCCCCACACACACACGCATGCACATGCACATGCACATGTAGGTGCGTGTGCTGTGTGTGTTCACTTTTGACGTTAGTCTTATTGATTTTTTCCACATTAGTTATGAATTTATTTTCAAACTTTACCTCCTTCAACTTGCTCGGTTCTCTTATCATAGTGGTTTTCAGTCGCTCTGATTGGAGTGGGATTCCTAAATGCAGTATTTTCTTAGAAAAGCAAAATAGCCATAATAATAGTATTTTAAAGAACATTTTTGCAATCAAATCATAATAATTACTATTAAATTGTTCGAGACAGGTCCCTAGCTTAAATAATACATGAAATTAGTGTGCAGTTTTATCTAACAGATCCTGGCTGTGAAAATGCATCATATTCTGCGCTGATGAGCCCCATCACTCTGTAGTGGCTGTTGGAAGTGCTGCCTCAAGACAACTTCTGAGGAGCACACGAGCTCAGTGGGCTTGAGGGCCATGATTAATTACCAGTGTGTTTCAAGGATTCTAATCAAGCAGTATGGACACATATGCCACACAATCGATACTACAGTCCTAGTGTAAAAGACAATCATTACACATATACAGCAACCGTCACCCATCCTGTGCTTTGCTAGTAGTAATACAAATACCACAGGGGCTCTACCACTCTCATTGTTTTATGTGGTCTATAATGGAGTATAATAAAACTCTTCCTTCCTGTGATCTGAATACTTTGCTTCTATTATTATATAGCTTAAAAGCTATCTCTTTTTTTCCCCAGACACAAATTACATTAAATCCCCAAGATTGTGATTGTGTGTTCTGGTTGCAAACAAGAACTTCGCCATCCTCTATTTACGCAGTTGAGTTTCTGAAGGAAAACAAAGGACTTCTTACATTAACCTTATAAGAGAGATACAATTGTTCTCATTTTATAGATAAAGAAATTGAGGCTCATAAATGCTGAGTAACTTGTGAGGATCACACAACCAGTAAAGGCAATGTTTGCATTTAAACAAACACATGGCAACAAAAGTTTGCCATTTTATATGTTTCCATGTGTTTGTTTTGACCCATTGTTTCAGCCTGTTGACGAACATTTTTAGTATCATAGTTGTCATCTGGCTATGTATTAGGCAGCTTATCTGTCTGTTAGAACAACTAGAATGGGTGTTTGCTTTCCTAGTAAAATCGTTTTAACCATTTCTCTAAAGCTGTGAGAACACATTCTCTAGTTTGGTTTTCCACTTCTTAGTCGACCTCTTATATTTCCTTTTTAAATATACTTAAGAAATTTAAGTAAATTTTTATTAATATTCATTTTCCCAAGGTTCAATATCAACATTATATTCTGACATCTCACTTTATATATGAATCTCTGAAGGGTAAGGTCTTCCGTCTTTCTCTTTTGTTCTTTAAACGCGTATCTTCCTTCTTGAGTTCATTATATACATTCTCTTTCAAATAAGCAAAACTGTGCAATGACGAACTAACACCAAACACTATGTAATCAGCCCCTGATCTATATAATTAGGGAATTAATTATATTCATCACATTGGGTTGTGATAAAGATAAAAGCATAAGGTAATTTATATAAGGGACTAAATGTGACACTTGGCATGCAGAAAATGTTCAATTTAAATTATCACTAATTTTACTCCGTATTACTATTCATGTGGCTCGATTTGTTCTTCCAATTCCTCTCTTGATTTTTGTCCAGGTCCTAGAATTCATCCCTTAGATAAAGACTTTTTGCTTCTGGGTCCTTCCCTTTCTTCTGCCCTCAGACTAGACTAGAACAAGTATGATACCAGAAAACAGGAAATGCATAGGGTGGTCAGTGAGCTCTAAGGGAGTTAAGGCATTTTTGCACCCAGTGATTTTGAGATGGGGTGATACTAATTCCCTACTGGGCTGTATGAAATGAGTGGAGGCTTTTTTTGTTGTTGTTGTTGTTGTTTGTTGTTTATAGGGGTACAGATGTTTAGGTTACATATGTTGCCCTTGCCCCCCCTTCCCCCCAAGTCCCAGTCCCAAGCGTGTCCATCTCTCGGAGGGTGCGCATTGCACCCTTTGTGTATGCATATATCCGTCCCCTCCTCCCCCTCGCCCCTCCCCCTTCCCCCTCCCTCCCTACCCGACATCCAATAGATG